>VDFB02298768.1:0-22186 GCA_007258455.2 Sequoia sempervirens | reverse complement strand
CACCTCCATCTCTCCCTCCCTCCATCCCTCCATCTCTACCATAATCCCTCAACCATATACCCTCAGCTATATACACTCAACCCTAAACCCTCAACCATTAAACCCTTAAACACTCAACCCTAAACTCTAAACACTCAACCCTCAGCCCTAAAACCTTAAACCCTTAAACACTCTACCCTTTACCCCTACCCTTAGACATCAACCCAAATCCCTCAACCCTGGACCTCAATCCTCTACCCTCAACCTTAAACCCTCAACCCTCAACCCTCAACCCTTAAACTCTAAATGCTTAAACCCTCTACCCTATACATTAAACCCTCAACAATTAGTCCCTCAACCCTCAACCCTTAAAACCTAAACCATAAATCCCTATATCCTCTACCCTTTACATCAGACCCTCAACCTAATCCTTCAACCATATGCCCTCAAACCTATACCCTAAACCCTCTACCCTTAGCCCTAAGCCCTTAACCCTAAACCCTTTTACCAAAGACCCTTAAAACTTCTACCCTCTACCCTCTACCCTCAACCCAATACCCTCTACCCTCAACCCTATACCCTCAATGCAATAGCCTAAACCATCAACCCTATATGTCCTCTACCCTAATCGATCAACCCTATACCATCAACACCTATCCCTTTCTCTCTATCTATACATCTGACCTCTCTCTCCCTCCCTCTCTCCTACCCTCTCTAATTGTCTCTATCTACCCTCTTCCTTTTTCTATGTACCTCTCGATCAATCAATCCCTACCACTCTCTCTCTCCCTTTATATATCTATCTCTATCTCCCCCCACTACCTCTCCATCACTCCCTCTCTCTCCCACTCCCTATCTCTCCCTCTCTCTTAGGTCTCTCCCTCCCTCCCCCCTCTCTCTCTCAAGTATCTCCCTCTGGCACCCTACCTAGGTAACACTCTCTCTCCCGCTTCTATCTATCCCTCCCACCCTACCTAGATAAGTCCCTCTCACTCCACCCCCTCTATATCCCTCTCTCAGGTCACTCCCCCCCACACACTCTCCCTCTCTCAGGTTTCTCACTCTCACACTCCCTCTCTCTTCCACTCCCTCTCTCTCTCACTCCCTCTCAATACCTATGTCTAAAGTCTCTCCCTTTGGCAGTCTACCTACATAACTCTCTCTTTCTCTCTATTTCTCTCTCCCCCCCCATCTCTCTCTCTCCCTCTCTTTCAATTCTCTCTCTCTCCCACCCCTCTCTTTGTCTCTCCCTATATCTCTCTCCATCTATCCCTCCCAAATTTTTCTAGCTAAGTTCCTCTCACTCCAACCCCTTCTCTCATATTCCCTCTCTTAGACTCTTCCTTCCACCCCATCTCCCTATCTAAGGACTCTCTCTCACTACCCCCCCTCTCTCTCTCTCTCTTAGATCTCTCCCTCCCACCCTACCTAGACAACTCTCTCTCTCTCTTAAAATTATCCCTCCCTCTAAAGACATACATAAATACATATATACAATCCCACATACATACAAACATACATGTACATATGTAGATACAATCTTACATACATATAGGCATACATGCACACATGCATTGATACATACATACATACATGACATACAAGCATGCATGTACATACAAAGATACAAATATATAAACATACATTCAATAGAGTATAATTTAACATAGAGAAATACATCATGTGAGCACATTATACCATGGTCGCATTATGTCCTACTAGACATGCCCAACACAAATGCAAAAAAACCATGTCAAAAATAAGATATAACGTGAGTACGTTATAACATGCTCATGTTATATATTGCTTTAGAAATCCCCAAGCCTTAGGATTGGTATTTGAATTAGAATACCAACCCAAAGGCTTGGAGGGCCTTCCCAATGACTAGAGACATGTTTTTGCAAAATCTACAATATTTCACATAATCAAGTTCATGCTCACCATTAGGATTGCACATGCTTCAATGTCAAAAAAATTGAACACTTGGGTAATTTTAGGCTCTCTCGTAGCTATCCAATGATTTAATTTTTTCACATTTTGAAAATGTTAATCCTTTCATCTATAATTTCTTTTGTTTGTGTGTCTCTTTTTTGGTAAAAAGTAGTGTTTGGTGTTTTTTTTGTTATAAATTAATTGTTCATCAAAAATTCAAATAAATTAATTTTTTAGAAACTAGACTCAATTCCACAATTTTAAAAAAAAAATCTATTAGTTTCCAAAATTTTTAGGGATAGGATGGCCAAAATTCTATTTTTTAGGAAGTGTGCAGTTTGAAAATTAGTAAAAAAATCAAATATTCATTAAAAAATTATTAGAAAAATTGTGCATCAATTACATACTATTAGCTAATTTCTCGCCAAAGTGATTTTAAAAATTCTAAAATAAAGATCACCATGCTAGGTACACACAAAAGTTGCTATGTTATGTTTTTCTGACAAAAACAACACCAATTTATGTACATCCCTCTTTTCAACCCCTTAATGTCAAACATTTTCAAAATAAATTAGTACTTTAGAAAGTAGACTGAGAGCATTACGGTCCCTCTTTTTGTTACATCTGAAAATTTTGAGTGTAACTATCCTCAATTTCATGTCGAACGTCAATGATTTCCTAATTTCAGAAAAAAAAAGTGTGGCCACTTAAGCCCCCTTTTTGCCCCCCATCTTTTTGCACTTATCTAGTTATGAAAACTATCTAGTTGAGTTGATAATTTTAGACAAGTGTGACCTTTTTCCATGAATTTAATGCAATTTTATTCATATTTTGATGGCATGCCTAAAATTTGGAAATATTAATGTTGATTGTTTGAAAGTGAAAATTTTCTCTATGGATGAAACTCTTGCTTTCTTTTATTGATGATAGTGATTCAAAGTTTAAAAGTTGTCCTATTCAAAATATTTGATGTTTTACTATTGATAAATAATATGTAAAATATTATCTTATTTCTCAAGTAGAAGATTGAAAATGAGATTAATTGACCTCAATTATTATTTATTATATTGTTTTGAATAATGATGCTTAAATTTCGTGCAATGAGACTATGAGTTGAAAAATGTTGTAAGTAGGGAATTTATCCTTAGTGGTATATTTTGTTTTGATCTATGGTTAAATTATTTATTATTCTAATGTTTTTTTTGAGAGTCATGTTTGGGATTGAAATTTTTTTGGAATTCTTTCTTGGAAATCCAATGTGATAGTGAAGTAATTGGTTGTTGGCAATTGTTTCAAATGTAATCTAGTTCATGCTTTGATAGCACTAAGTGGTTTTTATGTGTTAAAAGTGGCTAAGTGTTTCTTTTCTTATAAGTGTGTCTAATGTTTTTAAAGTGCAATATAATATGTGTTGTGTGAAACTAACTTTCCATCTTTTGTTGGATCAACAAAAAAAACTATAATAACATCACAAAGGAGAAACATGCTTGGCATAGTGTAGGACACTAACAAGAGTGCGAAAAGTGTTTATCACTTTTTCCCTAGAACTCACCATCCTTTATGTTGCTGCCATATATTCAACTCTTATATTGTCTCCTAACTTGTTTGAAATGAATCTATAACTTACTTTTTCTAGTTATTTAAGCCTCCATAGTGAACACCAGACTATAGGATTGGTAATTGATGTGTGGGAACCTAAAATGTTGCTATGTGCTACTGGTGCAAATAGGATAAGACTAATTTGTTTGTTTTCTGTTTCTTTGGGATTGACTAGTCTTTGGGTGGTGTTTCTTCGAAGTGAATAAACTTAATCTTTTTAATGTTTTGTATATTAATGTACCCTTTAATTAAACATCATTCAATTCATTAGTCAAACAATGAGTTAAAATTTTACATATCATCCATATTAAAAGTGATAAATATTTATCTTATCTTTATTGATTAAAATTGACCTTACTTTGATATAATGAAGTTTCCACAGTCTATGATTAAAATTAATGCTAAGACTCCTGGATTGTAACTGTGTGTGACTTTTTGCATCATTGTTTTAGATCATACTCCATGATCCATCATCAAAGTGCTTGGCAAGAGAATAAGAAAGTGAAAAAATAGAAGAAGACTTGGACACATAAAAAGGTGAGGGGTAGGGAAGGAGAGAAAGACAGGAAAACACCAAATCCAATGAGTTCAATTAAAAGATAATCAAAAGAAATAAAACTAATAAAATAACCCAATCAACAATATTAAAAAGAAAAACACAAGAAAAAATAAGGGGAAATAAAGGAAATTAAAATAAGGAAGGAAATAAAGCAAAAGATGTTAAAAATTTAAATAATATGCTCAACTATATTTAAAAGAGATTAATTATTAAAATATTTTTCAATTAAAATAATGAATAGGACCAAGCTAATAAACTAATCAAAAGAAAGGAAGACCCAAGAAATTAACACAATTATAAATAATGAATATGCATTATTATATAGTTATTATAACTATGAATAATCAAAAAGATAATACAAAAAACAACTAAAAAGGGAAGACCAAAACAACTAAATTAAATAGAAACCCTATACTATAACACCAATAAGAAAATAAAATAAAGTAAATAATAAAGAAAAAAAATCACCAAACACAAAAAAAGCAAAGGAAAAGAAATAGTAAGGAATATAAAATTTAGGATATAAAAATAAAAACTAATAGAAATTATAATCTAATCCTATGCACAAAAAATTAAAAACAAAGAGAGTTATAATAAAGAAATAAAATTGGACCAAACTAATAAGTTAATCAAAAGAAACAAAAACTCAAAATAACATACCTATATATTAAAAAAAACTAGGACTAATGTAAAAGCTAATATACCTATATCTATTTAAAAAGGTAACAAGAAAAACAACCAAAAAGGAAGACAATAAAAAATTAAACAAAATAGAAAACTAAAAGCTAAAGCCCAAATAAGCAAAAAACAAAAATAGAAAAAATTAAATAAATGCACTCAACTAAACACATCAAATAGCAAGGAAATGAAATAATTGGGTATGTGCAGGATCATCATGCAAAAAATAGGCCCTTAAGTGGCAAAAAATTCAGAAAAATCAGTGTTAGGCAACTTGACGTAAATATTTGAATAAGTTATCTATATTATTTCAAAAATATGTAAGAATAGAATTTTAGAAAATTGAATTTAGTTTCTAAAATACTAGGTTTATTTAAAAATAAATAAAATCTATTTGGTGAAAATTTGAAATTTCAATGCAGTAGTACTTAAATTTCAGGGAAAAAATAAGAAGTAGGTGTCTGTCTGACCACCCTAACCATAATAAAATGATAATATTTTTTGTAAGATTTTATATATAAGTAGAGTACTCATGTCCGGATGTGATGCATATTTTTTTGTAATTTTTTTCCAAGTAAATAATTAATTATGAATTTTTTATTACAACTTTTAGAAAATATAAAAACTCGTCTGTCTGACCACCTTAACTTGGTCAAAACTTCATGAAATTTATTTTTTATTTTTTTAATCCTATATTATGTGAAGCATAGAATGTGACGCATGTTTCGGATTAAAAAAATATGATACTGTTTGAAAGTTATAGATGTTTTTTAATCAGCCTATCGATGAGGACTTTAGTCATAATTCTAATAGAAAATGAATAATAATTATTTATTAAATTCAAATTAAATCATAATTTATATTTTTGGAAAGTTGAGAATCTCCTCTAAAAACCCTTTTCGTTTCATTAATTTTGGGTGAAAAAAAGTCGTCAGCCACATATCCCCATAATATTGCCACTTTTTGGTGCACCATGATCCTGCACATACCCAATACCAAAACCACACAAACTAGAGAGGAATATAAAGAAAAAATAAATTAATAAAGAGGAAAAAGGAGGAAGGCCAAGGGAAAATAGGGAAGCAAAGAGGAAGAAAAAAAAACAAGAGACAAGGAAAAGAGAAGAAAGGGAAAAAGGAGAAAAGGAGAAGCACGATGGAAGAGGAAAAAGGAACACAATAGCTCAGGGAAGGAAAGGATACAAAAGGCTAAGGGGTGGAAGGGGCGAAAGACTACAAGCGAAAGGAAAGTTAAGGGGTGAAAAGAGAGGGGCCACTATGGTTATTTAAAAGAGGTTTCTAGGAGAAGCTAAGATTCCAACCCCCATCCCGGTTGAGGTTAGTGGGGTGATTTTTTATTTCAATTGCTTCTTGGAGCTTCCTCTTGAAGTAGTTGTATTCTTTGACCAAAGTTTTAATAGTTTCTAAGGCAATGTGATGCTTCATCTTGGAAGATTACTCTGCTAAGGCTGACTTCAAGATGCGATCGTGCCTAATGTTAGCACTATGCTCCTTGATTGTGGTACCAATGGATCAACCGATTTCCCCAATGTAAGGAATTCCACAAGAACGCATTATCTTGTAGAAACCTGAACTCATTACAACTCTTATAAATTTGTCATTATTTTTATTGGATTCCTTGATGAAATAGGTCTTTCAAAAGGATTCCTTGATGATAGAATCATTTTTAGAAAGCGTTGTGCTTTTTAAAGCAAAGTTTCCCTTTGTGTGGTCCCCTTGCTATCTTGAAGGGTTCTCAAGGGGACCCCTTTGAAAACTTATCCTTCAATTTCTTGCTATGTGATGTGTCTGTCTATTTGAGCTTTTCCACCTAACATGTTGCTTTGTAGGATTGAGCACTTGTAAGGATGCTTTCATTGTTAAGCTTGTAGGATCGAGCACCTCATAAGCATGCTATATGGGACCAAGAACCTATAAGGGCCTTTCACACCGAACTCTTTAGGACTGAGCACCTCTAGTTTCCTTTCATGTCAAGACCCATATGACTGAGAACTAGTGGTTCTCCCTTTGCAAGATCGAGAACTTTTGAAGCTCCTTCTTTTTGTAGGACCAAGAACCTATAGAGGCTTTGTTCAACTTCTACGAGACTGAGAACCCATGCATCCATTTTCGTAGGATTGAGAACCTGTAGAGCCTTTGGTCAACTTCCATAGGACCAAGTACCTATGGATCCATCTCTCTCTCTCTCTTTCATGACAAGGTTGTCATGTGGGAAAAAGAACCTCTAGAGATACCTCTTGCACATCTAGGTATGCCAGATCAGAGATCAACTTCCTTGATGGTTAAGGTATATTCTCTTCAACCTCTTTCTACTTTACCTCACATTTGCAATGACACATATGCTCTCTAAAGTAGGGGCACAATGTAATGGTGTGAATTTGTACCCTTAGGAAAATTCCCCATTTCATCGCCCCAACCTTAGAAAATGTAAACCTAATGATGCAATTTCTCTACCACCACCTTGCTCCTTCCAACTAGCTACATATTTTTGCATCAGTGGAGGAATATTTGTTAGGGACATGCATGCCACATGGACATCCATGCACTACATCGTTTCCTTAATAGGATTCCTACCTCTAAAATCTATAGGAATGTCACATTTCTCATTGGTTGTGAAGCAAAGTTGCCTCCTACATCCTTGACTAATGAAAACCAGGTCTTTTTCCTCCCTTTTACTAGTTCAAATCCATTCTTTCACATTCATCCACTCGCTTGGACTCTCTTACTCAATTCTCATTCTATTCACTCTCTCTTGCATTCTAAGTTCATTCTAAAAATTTTAAACCACTTCTCTATTTTTCTGGTTTTGGATCCTACACCATGTTCTCATTGCAAAAAAGTTTCTATTAGAAGATTCTCAAGCTTTGTCCTTCCACTGCTTTCCTTAAGTGCTTGTAGTTGCGAAGTTGATATTTCTCATTGTGGTTTTCTCTTCACATTATTTTGTTTACTAGAGAGCATATTATTGTATTTTCTCCACTTTCTTTCTACTTTCCTTATTGATTTTTATACTTTTTGGCTATCTAGGTGCCCATTGAGGTGGGGAAACCGAAACATGGGACTAACTGTGGTAGTCCTCTAACACAGCCCCAATATTTTTCCTATTTTTGTGTGTGCAAGTATTTTTGGGTAGAGCTAGTACTAGAAGAATCAACTCATTGGTGAAAAGGTATATTTTCTTTAATTTTATATCATTTCTACAACATCTCATTTCTTGTGTTTCTTTCATTGTACATTTTCTATTTTTGTACCTTTTTATTCTCTGTTAAGCATAAAATATTTCATAGTCAGGAAATCAATAGGTTTCCTTGTGTTTTTGTCTAGTTTATGGACCTTTGTTCGTACAGATGCCAATCTGTCCTTGAGACGCCAGTGTGTTGCACTAGATTTTGAGATTTGTGTTATCATCCTCAGGCAATGAGCTATCTGGGAAATAGACCAAACCTTGGAAGTCATCTCTTCTTACTTCATGACCATTCAACTTTAGCAGAAGGAAAGCGAAAAACTATCTTCCCTTCCTTTTCAACTTCAAAACCTTACCCTTTTCAATACATTTAGCAAACATAAGGTAGTTTAGGGAAACTCATTCCTTGGGGTTCTCCCATGAAATGGAGTCTCGGGGGTGACAGATCTATTCTGAGAACACCTTCTCTTAATAAAATTTCAATATTTTTCCTCCTTGACAGTTGTTTCATTATGTGCAAATTAATGATTGATTATGTTTTTTATGTGTTTTATGTTTAAACCCGAACAACATTGTATCATTTCTAGCACTTTTAGGTAGAAATTAGTGAACAAAAACAATTAAATAAACTACTGATTGACTAAATATACTACTAGTTGAAAAAAATCAGTGTTAATAAACATACTACCAATTGATAGAAATTAGTGAATAAATAATGACTAAATCAATGACTAAAAATATACTAAGAAATTCATCAATCAAAACAACCAAATAAATGACTAGTAATAAACTACTAATGGTCATGTGACCAAGCTCAATGAATAATATGACTAAGTACATGACTAAATTAATGTCTAAATATACTACCAAATCAATCAGTCAAAGCAACCAATAAATGTCTAAAATTGGTTTTGTCATAACTTTGGTCATTTTATAAATGACCGAAAATAAACTACTAATGGTCACATAACCAAGTTTAGTCATTTAATGCATTTTTCAGTTGTTTTTTGGTCATATAATGTTATTTTTTTATATTAGGGCTTGGTAAAACCCCATTTTGGTAATAAAACCTTGAATTGAAATGAAATAGAATGGAGGAATGATGAATGAACAATATGCAATGTTGAAACTCACCAACCCATTGTGACAAAGGCTAAAAAATTGTATGAAATGGATAGCATGAATGTAGATCTTGATTCTTGATTAAATGGTTGAATGCTCCACTTGAATTCTTGCTTGAATTATGAAAACCTACATCACAAATGTTAGCTCAAAAACAAACATGATGATGCTTGAATATTGAATATAGCTCCAAATGCTTGATAATCAAATCTTGATCTCATAAACTTGCTACAATACTTGCTCATAAAAATTTCTAGAATGCTAGATTGCTTGTTAGGAGAAAATGCGTGAAATAACCTTGTATTTATACTTGTTTATGCCAATTTTTTTGAAATTACAACACTACAAGCTGATGTCAGATCTAGGAGAATAAAATACCACCAAGAATTGAATTCAAAATAGGTCCAACCTAGAAAAGGACTCATGTACGCTAGTTGGAGTGTATGATTCCTAGTAGCCTAAGCATGGGACACAAATTTGAAGAAATGTTAATTTCTATGTAATATTTAGGATCAAGCCTCAAAACTTATGTGGGACCCATATTCCCAAGGTGGCGTATGAGTTCTAGATCACTATATATGGAACAAACAGCCCAAAATCATGAATTATGATTGGTCATTTAATAAGTTTTAGGATTATGCTTACAAAGATACACTAAATAAGGCTTGTTGATGCAAAATAGGACTAAATAAGGCATAAAGAAGCCCAATTTTAGCAGGGAGGGACCAAAAAATTGTGAAAACACAAAGGGATACATTTTTCTATGATACATTTAGCCCCCACTTTACTAAGAGGAACTTGCTTCGAACTCACACTAAAGTAGATAGAATCACATCAATAGGGGTCTAAGTATACCAATGGTAGTGAGATAGCATGACAATTATCAAGAGGGATGAATCAAGCCCCTAGGATCAAGATCATATGGAAAAACAACATAGGCACAAGGGAACACACACATATGAATGTTGTATGAAGCAACAAAAGGGTACAAGCATACACTACAAAAGACATAAAGAAGAAAGAAAACAAAAAAAATGTGTGGATCAAGCCTCAACCATTTGTCCAACGCGATGTGGATTAGATCTAAGTTGTTTGTCCAAAAAAATTTTTACACATGGAACATGATGTGCATTATGCAAACCAAATACACGCTCACAAGGGCTAGTGGAACCTTAGGTCATCCACTAGGTGAGACCCCAATGAGACATACACATGTAGATGGTATGCACTCACTCAAACATGAAAGTGGCTATGGGAAAGTCACACGTAAGTTCAACTCCCATATGCTAGCCATACCAAAGCTATACTTCCTGATAAATTTGATAAGGTGTCACACAAAATGAACAATGAGATCCATGAGGCAATAAAAACTTTGTATCCTTACACTCATGAACAAACAAAATTTCTCCATAGGCATGAAAAGTGTGTTATGAAAGGTGGCCATATAATAATTATTGTAAATGTAAAATAGTGTAAGGTACATTCAAAGGATTTTTTCTTAGTTCATGTAAGGTCTTAACTTAGGGAAAATTAAGCCTAATGTACCCAACAAAGGACCAATCAAAGAATAGAAATATAATATGTTGAGAGATCGCAATATTGAAGCACATCACACCCAATGTCAACACTAAGAGAAAGATGCATCACATGAATTAAGATGGCTACACCATGAAACATGAGTTGTATCAATGCAAAAGAATAATGCCAATGCATGCCCCCACTTTAAAGAAATTGCTAAACACCATATTGCGAGTAATTACTTTAAAGTAACAAATGATAAATGATAACAATAAAGGGGACATGAGAGCTTATTTGGAAAGACCTATGCCAAGTCATATGTTTCTAAATGAAGCTATGTCATGAAAATGGGTTTCCCCCAAAATGAAATTCTGAAATCAAAGACAAGGGATCCATGCATTGAAGGTTAGTATGTCTTTGCTACAATGTTATTATAGAGCTTGGAAATGCCATCATCACCTAAATACCCATGGAACAAGAAGAATGATAAAAAAAAGAGTGAAAAAAAAGGAAAATCCTTTGGGTCAACATGGAAGAGGCCTAAATTTCTTGATGCCTTTTGCATCATCTCCAAATGGAAAACACAAGAAAAAGAAAAGATTAAGCAAAATATTTTGGGTCAACATGGAAGAGACCTAAATTTCTTGATGCCTTGCATCGTCCCCAAAAGGAAAACACAAGACAAATGAAAAGATAAAGGTTGTATAACATAGATAAGAATGTAGATACAAATAGAGGAATGTCATAGAAAGAGAAAGATACATGAAATAAAAAATATGGGGAGATCACATTACGCACACAAAATCACATAAAATGAACATGAAAAAGAAAGCAAAGACAAGAATAGTAAGGCATGTGTGAATCAACCTATTAGCAGCTTGTCTACATCCCAATTTTTTTCATCATATACAAAAGGTGGATAACTATCCAAAGTGACAACAATAAGTGTCGAACTAGGGGTATTACCAAGTTTAAAAATCTTCTTAGGAGAGTTTTCATTTAAGCTCATAGAAGAGGAAAATAATGAAATCGATTAATTATGCACCTCCTCATCAATTTTAGTAATCTCATCATCGTTGTCTAAGTTGATCACAGTTGGAGGTCCAATGATAATGTCCCAAGAAAGATTTAGCTCTTATTGTAGTTGCAATATAGGATCTTTTTGTTGTGGTGGAGAGGGAGACTCCTCGTGTATTCCTTTAGTTATGTCTGGATGTTGATTTTATTTGTTGTTCTCTTCACTTAATCTTCAAGATATAACATGACATCTACACTGACACTCTCTAGCATTTTTGTTTATTTTAGGATGGTTTTCAAGTTGTTTTTATGTAGATGTAGGTTGATCAACCATCGGTTTCTTTTCTTCCTTTAAGGGAGGAATGGAAGGAACCATGGGAGGTTGTTCAATCACTTTATCTTTAGCTTTGTAAAAAAAAGTTATCTTAGGAGGAATAACGAGATCACTTTGGTTGTCTCTTGGTCATTTGTAGGATATAGGCAAATGATCTGTCATGGGTTAGTCTTGGTTATTTGGAATTTATTTTGGTTCTATCATGGTTTCATCAAGGACATGAGGATCAATCATGGTTTGAGGCTTGTTTTGAAGGGATAATTCTACTATGCATGTCACCTTAAAATTTTGATAGGATTTGAGAAAGAAATCTTCATGTGGTTTAATAGGTTCAATAGGCTTGGGCCAAAAGAAATCCAATGAAAAGTTCCCATAGGAAGACACGGAATTAAAGCCACTATGGTGCACAATAAAGATCTTGTTGTCAAAGGGAAACTTTAACAATTTATGCACAATCAAAAGGATGACTTCCATGGAGTGTAGCCATGGATAACCAAGCTTCACACAAAATCGATCCAACATTGGGATGATGGAGAACATGAGACATCTAATTTCTTGGTCCAACTTTTAGAGGAAGGGTTATCAATCCCATCGTAAGGCAAGAAAAACCATTATGCGTTTTTATCTATTTTTTTTGGTTTATTATATGTTTATTGATAGAGTTCTTGCACAAGTAAGAATTATTCAGTGATCACATTCTCTCCATATATAGGATCAATCAATATCCTGTTAGTGGGCTTGTCATTGATTTGGTTGGCTATGTAAAGAGGACAATCAGGTGCTTTTTGGATTATATCTTGTGATGAGAAAGAAAGAAATGTCAAGGGGTATTTTAGTCCCACCCTTACAAGGTTGAGTTTCGATCAGCCCAACCATACTATCCATAGGACCTTGTTTATTAGTATGCATGTTATCAACATTCATCACATCATTATTCTTAGTTCCACTAGCTTTCACAAATGAAATATTATGATTTGGCATAGGATTAGTAAATATTTTCAATTTTTGGTTGGGAGGGGAAACAAACTTATTTCCTTGATCATTAACACCTTCAATTTGAAGTTGACTAGAATCAATGAGGTCTTGCACAAGATGTTCAAGATTCTTTCAATGTTTTGTACCATGTCCATTTTGTTAGTGATAATGGAAATAAGAATTTGATCTAAAGTTCATAAGTAAAGGCTTATTAGGATCAAGAGTTCTTAGAAGAGGCAAGGAGATCATGTTTTGTTCTAGAATTTGTAACATGGTGTTATGGAGGGTATTGGGTAAGGGAGTAAATGATCTTTTTGAATACCCAAATGTAAGAGGATTCGTCTTATTTATAGTAGCCACTTGGGTATCAAGATGTTGGGTTGGTTGAGGGGGATTTAGTTGAAGGAAGCCTTTATTTTTTTTCCTAAAAGGTTGGTGATTTTTTTGATTTGTAGATTCAAACTTTTTTGGTCAGGTAAAGGTGGGTTTTGTTTCACAACTACTAGCTGAGTTTTGATAATCATGAAGAGTGGTACACAAGTGTACAAAGGAAGGAAATTCATCATTCCACACTTGTATTGTATCTTAGTTTGTAAGTTATCAATGGAAATTCATTGAATGCGATGATCAATAATCTTTGCGTCGATTTGGGAATAAAGTGATTGGTAGCGTAAAAATGAAGTCAATAACCTTTTCATCATCCTTTTGCTTACATATCATGAAATCAGCTAATCTCATCTTAGGAGTCATGTACACTTGGAAATGGTTGATAAAGGCCTCAAAAATTTCATTGAATGAATGATTTGAGTTAATTAGTAATGAGGAAAACCATTCTAAAATGGAATCTTTCAAGGACCTATGAAAAATCTTAGCCAAGAGCTTCTCCGCAAGGACGAAATCATAGCATAAGGTAGTATAAGTAGAAACATGGTTAGATGGGTTTCCTTTTCACTCCATATTTCTCAAACCTAGGAATCTCTATACCTTGTGGTATCAGTGTTCTTAATATATCAAAGGATAAGGGATTGATTTTGACATAGTATGAAGGTTGGCCATTTTGATTTTGGTTTATGGTGGAAATTTTATTTTGAAGAGATGAAAATTTTTGTACTTGAGTTGGTTAAGGATGGCGTCATTGTTTTTATTTTGAGATGGAGGTGTATATGTATTTGAGGGTCAAGTTAATTGAATGCTTATGGGAGGTAAGGTGATAGGAGATATGACGTGAGATGCCACAAAGGTATCAAGATTGCTAGTGGAAATAGTCAAGGTAGGAAAGACATTACTAGTAGGTTGCATTTTTGTTGTAACTTGAGGACTGGTATAGGTAGGAATAGAGGTAATGGTTGTAGGAGGATGAACTTGGGCTCCTCCTTGAATTTGTTAGTTTTTTGAAGGTTGAGTAGAACTAGTGGTTGAGGTAAGGTTTTTGCAAAAAATCAGAGCTAAGTTACGTGCAAGTTATATTCCTTGTTCACTTTCAATCATATGGTGTATGTTATATATGGTAGGAATAGCAGAGTTGGAAATGTTTTCATTACTCCCTTGATGTTGTAGGTTTTCTAAATCTTCATGTATTTGGGTTATGTTTTCTTGTGAAATAATAGCAACCATTGTTTCAACACTTGTCATACTACTTGAAGGTAAAGAGTTATTGAGGGTATGGTCCATGCCTAGTGAACTAGTTTCAACACTATGAGTGAAATAGCTAGATAAACCAATATCCATGACGAGTGTGCTATCATGGGATGACATGAGTCATGAACTATGTCTCAATATAGTATTAGCAATTGGACAACAAGTTGTAAAGCTCATGCAAAAGACAATCAATGAATGCAAGAAAAATGCAATGAACACAAGATAAATGATATCCTTTAATTCCAATTCTTATTTTTACAAATGCAATTGAAATAAAATAAAATTAAGCTAGATCTCAAGAAATGAATGAAACGGAAACTCAATAAACTAAAATAGAGATTTAACAATAGTAAAGAAAAGCACAAAGACAAGCTTTCTAATGTTGTAAAATGTAGATTCGGGTCTTATATGGGACTAAATCACCTAGATGGGAAAATGAGTCCCAATTAGGGTTTTTCAAGGGTTCAAATGCTAAAAAATAGTCAACACAAAATTCCGAAAAATCAGAAAAAAACACTTGTACAGGGACTAAATCGCCTAGAGGGGTGAATGATTCTGAATAAGGGTTTTTGCACCAAATTAAACAAATTCTAAGTTGATTCTAAGGTTTCTATCTTGTATTCAATGATTTGATTATATGCAATTACAATTTTCCAATGAAATTCAATTATGCAAGATGCAAAAATGCAACCTATATGCACTTTCACTAATGCAAAGATTTAGAAGCCTTAAATGAAAATTAACTAATGCAAGATCTAATGAAAAGCTAATGTAACCTAGATCTAGGACTTTTATGCACTCCAAAATAGAAATAAAGAGTTCCAACATTAGGTTCACAAAAATGAACTGTAGGAAATAGTGTACTCCACCTTTTAGGAGATGGAACACACACAAGGGGGAATGTGTACCACCTTCCTATTTTGGTCTTTGTTCATTAAAGGAAACAATAAAGGAATCGACCCAATGAAAGTATTTCTAAAAAATTTCCTTACGTGTGTAGAGAGAGGGTGTTCACCATTAAGAAAATGCTTAGAATGAAGGAAATGCAATTAATATGCAAATCTAGATATGTAACATAGGAAATGAAACTAAAAATCAAAATAATAAATTACGGATAAACTTAGAAGTACCTAGAAGATTGAAGATGATTGAAACAAGGTCTATGATCCTAAAATTATGACTTTTGATATGAATTGGGACTCCTATGCCAAGTTAGGCGATTTAGTCCCAGTTTAGGGTTTCAGTTTGAATTTGGAATCTACAACTAGTAAATTAGGATCTACAAAAAATGACTGAAAAGTGGTATATTGGGACTCATATGTGGGTATATGCAAAATCATGATGGGCCAAAAAGTGGCAATATGATGGGTATGTGGCTGCCAACTTTTTTTTACCCAAAATAGATGAAATGAAAAGGGTTTTTAAAGGAGATTATTATCTTTCCACCAATATAAATTATGCTTTAATTTGAATGTAATAAGTAATTATTATTAATTTTCTATTTGAAAAACATCTATAGCTTTCCAATGGTATCATATTTTTTGAATCCAAAACATGTGTCACATTCTATGCTTCGTATACTATAGGATTAAAAAAAATGAATTTCATGAAGTTTTGACCAAGTTAAGGTGGTCAGACATAAACTTTTTATATTTTTTTAAAGTTGTAATAAAAAATTTATAATTAATTATTTACTTGGAAAAAAATTACAAAAAATATGCATCACATTAGGACATGATTCCTCTACTTATATCTAAAATATTATAAAAAATAATTTTATTTTATTGTGGTTAGGGCGGTCAGACAAACAACTACTTTTTATTCTTTCCCTAAAATTTAAGTACTATTGCATTGGAATTTCAAATTTTTACCTAATAGATTTTTTTTTAAACAAACCTAGTAGTTTAGAAACTACATTCAATTTTCTATAGATTCTATTCTTACATATTTTTGAAATAATATAGATAACTTAATCAAATTTTTACGTCAAGTTGTGTAACTTTGATTTTTCTAAACTTTTTGCCACTTAAGGGCCTTTTTCTCCATGATGATCCTGCACATACCCATGTCTAAGGTGGCGATTTACTCCTAGTATCAAGGTTTTTTCAAAACTTTGATATCCTCTAGTGTTCTTCTATAGCTTCTCTCCTGTCTGATCTTTGAGTCTAAAAGTTTGAATTTTGGCCTATAGGTGACTTTCTTTGATCTTGCAAGAAAGGTGACAACTTTAACAACTTTGCAACTTTGAAAAATTTCTCCAATCTTTCTCTTCAATGGATCTTCAACCTAGATCTTCAAATCATAGATCAAAGAGAGGGAAAAATATTGTTTTGTTAGTGGATAGGGGTTTTCCTATGTCAAACCCTATTTTGGTAATCAAAACTTGAAATGAAATGAAATAGAATGGAGGAATAGTGAATGAACAATATGCAATGTGACAATTCACCAAGCCCTTGTAACAAAGGTTGAAAATTTGTATGAAATTTCTAGCATGAATTCAAGATCTTGATTCTTGATTGAAATGGTTGAATTCTTAAATTTTGATTAAATGCTTGAATGCCTGACTTGAATGCTTGCTTGAATTATGAAAGCCTACATGTCACAAATGTTAGCTCAAAAAAAAACATGATGATGCTTGAATCTTGGATGTAGCTCCAAATGCTTGATAATCAGCTCTTGTTCTCATAAAATTGCTAGAATACTTGCTCATTAAAGTTTATAGAATGCTAGATTGCTTGTTAGGAGAAAATATGTGAAATGACCTTGTATATATACTTGTTTATGCCAAATTTCCTAAAATTATAACACTACAAGTTGACATTAGATCTAGGAGAAAAAAATATTTCCAAGAATTGAATTCAAAATAAGTCCAAGCTAAATCGAGATTCATACACTAGTTGGGGCATTGAGTGCTAATAGCCTAAGCTTGGGACACAAATTTCAATAAATGTTAAGTTCTATACAATATTCAGGCCCAGGCCCCAAAACATAGGTGGGACCCATACTCCCAAGGTGGCATATGAGTCCTAGAATAATAAATCTAGAACACAACCAAAAATCATGAATTATGATTGGTCATTTAATAAGTGTCAGGATCATCCTTGGAAAGATGCATTAAATAAGACTAGAAGATGTAAAATAGGACCAAATAAGGCTAAAATAATCCAAATTTTTGTAAGGATGTCCCAAACAAGTGTGAAAATGTAAAGGGATACATTTTTCTACACTACATTTGGTTTTGTGGTTTCCTTGATGGTCTAGGATTCTATTTTGACTTTAGGGGTTTGTCCTTTTTCTAATGCTTGTTAGCTTGGCCTATGGGGTTGGCTCTAGAAAGTTGCTAGGTCCCTGTTGTTGAGGTGCTTTGGAGTGTTTGCTTCCCTTGGTTCTATTTTTGTAAGTTTACTGGGTTGTTCTCATTATATTTCTTGATTTCCTAGTCTATTTTCATGCTTATGGAAGCCTTTGTTTGACTAGGTGGTTTTCATTCTTTTATCTTAAATCCCATTTGTTGTTGATTCATCTAGAAATGTTTATCACTTATGGAGTGTTTTTCCTCATGTTTAGGTAGGAAGTTTCTTGTTGTGGGAATTTTTTCTTTTCCCTTGTTACTATATATTAGTTGGTGGTTGGATTACATTTCATGCTTTTTTTAGAAAACCCAGATGAGTTTAATGTTGCAAGTTGTTAAGGTGGCTCTGGAGTTGTTATTTGGGATTATTTTTTGCTCTAACCAATGTTCTTGTTGTTGGTATTTCCAAAGGATGAAACAATTTCTTTTTCTATTAGAGTGATGGCTTTCTCCTCGGATCCTATAGAGGTGGTTTCCTCTAACTATTGATATGGAGTTGGAGGTAGAAAGTTTTTGGTTTCCTCAGTTGCTTATTTGGTTGAGGTGGATGCTTCTCCTATCGAGGTGGAGGTTGAGGTTGTTGTAGTTTTCAAGTTGTGATGGATAAAGTGGTTGTGACATCCTCTCCAATGGAGGGGAGCTCTCTTCTTTTGAGGTGGAGATTGAGTTGGTTTTCTGGTTTGACAAGTGTTTTTATTCTTTGGACTTTGTCTTCCATTTTTACTCCATTATTAATGTTAAGAGTAGGGATTGTATGATGATTTTGAAAGGGAAATTTTGTTACCCTCTTTTTTTTTTCTTTGTGTATATGGTTGGTTGCAATTAGGTAGTTGATGTCTATTAAGGGTTTATAGTCCCTATCAAAACTTGGTTGTAAAGGGTTTAAGGTACATTGTTGGGTTTAAGGTTGCTGTAAAAACTTGGTTATAAAGGGTTTTTAGTTCCCTTCAAAACCATTTTTTGCAGCTTGAATAGTCTTGTATATCTTATGGAAGCTACTATTGTTGGGTTGCAAATGGTTTGTGATTCTATCTGCTTGCAACTATGCTCTGGTGGGGTGTCAAGTCCCCCTTTTCTTTTTTATTTGTAAGGGGTTTCAGGTCCCCCTAAAAACTTGTTTTCCCATAATAAAAAAGCTATCTAATGCATTCAATTTTCTTCCATTAAGGGTTTTAATCTCTTATAAATGATGTTCCTTATCAGTATAATCATCAATAATACCACAAGGAAACACACAATAAATAGATTTTTTATGATCCTAATATGACATATTCCTTATTATACATTATATATTCCTAAGTATAAGCACTTGTGGCATGCTTAACCCTAACATAAATACTAATTAATACACTAAAATTTAGCAAAATCCATCTTAGATCTAACTAGGGTTAGCTAATTTTCAATTAAATAACATTAGAATTTAGATTGGGAAGGGTATGCAATTAACTTGTAATCTAAAAGGTGAGTCAATCAACCTTGGATCTAAATATTTTTGGTGTTGGAGATGGGTTTTTAATGAAATGCAATGATGCAACTAGTCAATTGTGAAAATGCAATATTTTCTCGTGAATTATGGAAAACTAGAAATTAATAGACAAATTTAAAGACCAAAATTGAATAAAGAAAATATTAATGTACCTAATGTTCAAATTTGAGCTTGTGGACAAGGGCCCCTTGTAGCCTAGTTTAGGGATCCAAAACTAAATTTAATTTGCAATCCTTTGGTCCTTGGTTTGTAGCTTCCTCCTTTTGGATCTTATTGTCAAATCTTTTCCTATTGTTGAGATATTGTACTTTTCACATCTTGTCAAACTTTAGGGATTGAATGCATAAATGATCAAATTGTCTTGAATATTCTTCCAATCCTTTCTAGATCTATAAGTTGCATGCACAAAGAGAGAGGAAGGCTTGCGTCATATAGGGTCTTATCTCAATCAAACCTCATGTTGGTGTTTCCATCTCCACAATGGCAAAAATTGATGATAAAGAGAGTTTATCCTTTTGAGGGATCGAGCCTAAATGATAATGGAGTAATGAAATTAACAAATTTATGCAACTCACCACTCAAATCTGATCTCCTTGATGGATTTAATTCATTCTCATCACCTTCAAGGATTCCTTGTTACTTGACTTGATTTGATTTGAATACCTACAAATTTTAGTACAAGAAATAAAAATTTATGGAAACATATAACAAACTTAGAGAACACATGACATGATCCTTGGATGATGAAATCTTGCAATAATTTTAGAAATTCTACTCTTGACTACTATTGAATTGAATTTTTAAGTATAATAATTTCTCTTCTATCTTATTGCTTTCCCCTTGTTAATTAAAATTGTGAAAATAATATATATTTATATGTAATTGATATAATTTCTTGAAAATTAAATCTTGATAGCTGAAAATTGAATTTAAATTTCAAATAATAAAATTACTACTTCCAATGCTTTGAAATTATGGGCCAGATTAAGGGGACTAGAGCACGAGGATGTCCTAATCCATATCTCTCATTTTTCAGGATCTAAAGTGTTGAGAGAAAAATATTAGATGTATACTTGGGTCATGCACATTTGATTTCTTGATAAATGTTAAA
This sequence comes from Sequoia sempervirens, assembly GCA_007258455.2. Lineage (NCBI taxonomy): Eukaryota > Viridiplantae > Streptophyta > Pinopsida > Cupressales > Cupressaceae > Sequoia > Sequoia sempervirens. Next base: position 1,682 of record VDFB02298768.1, on the reverse strand, counting down.
ATAGGCCATGAAATGCATAATTTAGGAAATTAGGTGTACAATTAGGTCCAATGACTTAGGGGGAGAAAAGCATAGTGTGAAATTGTCAAAGGTGACAATTTATGACACTACATTTAGCCCCCACTTTAGTGAGAGTATGAACTTATGATCAAACTCATACTAAGATAAAAATATGTCAAGAGGGTTTTAATTGTCTAAATACTGAAGAGATATGATGACAATGAATCTAGGGGAATTGCACAAGCCCCTAGAATCAAGATCATATTGTAAGACAACATAAGGTCAAAGGAGCACACGTATGAAATGTAATGCATCATGACTACACAAAACATACATGTGTGATATAAAAATATGTATAAACAACACAGACATAAGGACACACATTAAAAAAATAAATAAAAACACAATTTGATTACTAAATGGATTCGTGTCAATAAGGTGAAGAGACCTCAATAGTGAATTTTTCTCAAATAAAAAACATCATATCTCAAATGAGATATTAAACAAGAAGATGCTCTCATGATGACTAGAAAGTTTTGTCAACTCAACAAGCTACATGGATCTACTGGCTAGAAATTTGTGTTAGGGTAGGTGTACATACAATATGATTTGTTTCACAAGGCTAGTAAGGTGTGCTATGATAAGATGCTCATGAAGAACATGGATCCATTGGCAAGAAAGGTGTGTTAAGCTAGGTGACCATGTTAAACATTATGTTCAAGTTTAAGAATCAACAAGATACATTATTCTGAATTCATGAAAATCATGCTTGAGAGAGCACATAAAACTTAACATCACAAGGGACGAAAAATCACCTCATGGGGTACATAACATTTAACATCATACGGGATGAACAAAAATTAGCTCAAGGGGTGCACAAAAGTTAATGTCATAAGGATGAATTGATAACTATACTTCAAGGGGCATTATAGCAACACCACCACTAAAGGGGTATGTCAATAATTCAAATCTGACAAGATTTTTATAAAATGGTTGGGGCATATGCCCCCCCTTAAAATGTTAACATACTTGCTATGTCAGTATTTTAAGAAAGAAAAGGGGAATCCTTGAAAAAGAATGCACGCCTACCAAATCTAGTTATTTTTTCCCTCCAAGTGTAGAGATAAGGAAAACCACACAATAGACTATCATGTTGTTGCCATGGATGAAATATTTTTATACTTTAGATTGTATCACCATGAATGGTAACAAGAAAATATGGTTAGGCCATGTGAATTTTGGCCTCCTTGCCTTGACTATTTCTAGATTAGATCTAACAACTTTCAAGTTCCTTATATCAAATCTCACCACATTGGTAACATTTACCATTGAATCCTCTATCTCTTCCTTTTCCAAAAATTCTTATTTCTCTAGAATAGTCACCTCTACCTCTAGATTAACCTCCTCTTCCTCCATTATATTAAATGTAAACAAAATTTTGGGAGGTTCTAGCTTATTATTTTGTTCCTTGGTAACATCTTCATCAACTAGATTATCATCTTCTAGATGAGAACCTTCCTCTACCTCTAATTTTTTTTTTTTTTCCTAGGTAGATTCTCCTCAAACTTCAAGGAATACTAGTGGGTATGTGTAGGATCATGATGGGCGAAAAAGTGGCAATATGATCGGTATGTGTAGGGTATGTGGCTAACAACTTTTTTTTAACCCAAAATTGATGAAAC
>VDFB02298767.1:0-30160 GCA_007258455.2 Sequoia sempervirens | reverse complement strand
AAAATTGAAAAATATCAAGGCACTAGATATTGATGTCCTTGATCCAACAACAAAAAAAATTGAATTTCGATACATATAAAAAGTTACATTGCATAATGCATCCGCCTATGTCCGAATTGTAATTGGTTTGACTTCAAAACTCATTACTTAACAAAACTATTCAATAAAACATCATGAAACCAACAGGTGTCTAGATATCATAGTTACAAATCTAAATTAAAAAAAAAATAGAATTTTATCCTTCATGGAAAAAAAGTTATGTTGTATACGGTGAGAGACACTCCTTAAAAATGTTGTTTTTTGAAAAAAACTAGTTTCGAAGGAGATGGAAAAAGAAATGCAATCTGATTCCAAAATTTTTGAAAAATATATATTTAGAATCTACAGACAAAAATTCACAAATCACTAGTTCACATCATCTTCAAATTCCTCATGGTTTAGTCACTACAGGTGCCCGTAAGTGAAGATTAAGTTATAAAAATTATTTTAGTGTCGAGTTTGGCCAAAAATTATAAACCAGTATTGTGGGATCACATGTGTCCATCACTACCATTTCTTGTGGAGGGATGGGCTCCTGAACGAGAGTAGGAGGAGCAGGTTGAGAAACAATGGGGGGAACCGACTCTAGTGCCTTGATAGCGGTCCTCTTCCCATTCATTACTTTGGGAGCATATGTGGTGGGAGGCCGTGGAGGCCGAGACATAGAAATTCCCCATGGGGACCCTTTCTTCTGCCATATCGAATGGGCCTAGGCTCCGTGGGTAGAATAAGAAGTTCAAACACACGACGCTTAGGCTTTTTCCAAGTGGGAACCATAGGATTCTCTCACAAACGTGGAACATAATCTGATGGCACCACAATAAGGTGAGAGGAAGCGTTGGGAGGGATAGCGAAAGAGGAGGAAGAGGGATCTTGAGAGCACCTCTCTTCTTCCCTTCTACGTGCCTTATAAACATCACTGTTAGTTTTCAAACAAGCCCTATGCGAAACATCATAAGGTGATGGAGGCTATCTCACTCTAGGTGTTAAGCACCCTTTCTTGTAGTTTTGATAAGTCTGGTACAAGAGGTCCTTCCTAGAAGGGAGAGGACCAATTGGTGTAGGAAAATGATCTAAAGAATAACTGCCATGTGCAACCGATGGCCTATAACCGGTGTCATGGATCACATGCAAGGAACCGTCATGAATAAACTTTAGAAATTTGTGCACAACCAAGGGAACTACATTCATAGTTACTAGCCAAGGGATACCCAACTTCACTCTAAAGAGTTTGGACCTAGAGATTATGTCAAACAATAGGTTTACGGATTTAGGTTTGATAAGGAATGACAAAATGATTCTACCAAGGGGAGGTACAAAAAGTCTGTTATGCATATGGTTGGTGCTCACAAGTGTACATCGTACCCATCTTTATGTAGGAAGTTAATTAACATAATCTCCTCGATTATGATATTCACTTGAGATGTTGGGTCAACAAGAACACCTGCTATAGTGTTCCCGTTGATTCACACAGGGATATAAAGAGGAGATGGCTCTCTATTAAAACCCATCAGCAGATCCTGTGAGATGAAGGTTATACTTGGACTACTCCTCAGAGGATGTGTAGAGGGGATAGGTAGATGTAGAAAAGAGGCCATCACACACACTAAATGATACTCTCAAAAAGGCCCCCAAAGGTTTACAATCAAACCATAACCCAAGTAAGGCTTCATTACGCAACACTTATAGAACCTTCTAGCTATGGCTACTAGGGGTTGCAAGTTGGGTTGTAAGGAAAAATTCCTTAGAACATTCATGCCTACAATGCTCGTAGAACACGAGGAAAGGAGCCTTCAGTACTACAAAATAGAACTAAAATGGTTCACGTCGGGTTCACCAAAAATGTAAGAGAGGGGGACCAACCACGTCAAAGCTCTAGGTCATGGACAATCAAGAGCAGAGGGATGCCCTAACTTACCTCACTCTAAAAGATTCCTTTAGATAAGAATCAAGAATGATGAGCACTATAACATACTTCTATCACTCTACGGACCTTGAACTTCGGTTTGGGCTAGGTGAGCTAGTTTTTGGAGTTGGTGTTGCACCTCAGATACCTCTTTGTCCAAGGATGACAGTGTGGTTCTGGGATGACAATGCAGCACACTGGTGTCCATATGGTCAAAAAATAGTAAGCACAACAGAAACTATCCAAAAAAATACTTACAACCTAGCTACTTGATTGTGATGGGAAAAACAAAATAAGAAAGTACGAGAAACAAAGACAAAGATGATAAAGAAAGTATATAAATGCTAGGGTGATGAAGATGATCTCATAGAAGTGCTAGTTCATGAGCTAGCTCCACACGTATGTTCACCTACACACACAAGAAAGGATTTTTTTTTGGGGTTGTATAGGGGCTACCTCAATCAGACCCTCGTTTTGGTGTTTCCACCTCCACGGACAACCAAAAAGCAACAAAGTAGAATATGCAATAAAGGAAAGAAGAAATAGTAAAGAGTACTACAAACAATATTACACTACTTCTATTAAATCACAAAGGAGAGGAGTGCAATGTTACCACCTTCACCCAAAAGCTCACTAGACAATGGAGGATATATGGACTTCGCAAAGTCACCACAGTCGCAACTATGATCAAAGGAGGTCTCACAAGACTCAAAGTGCACACTTCTATGGCTTGCCTCACACTTGCAATGTGGAGTTGACCAAGCTCAAAATGCTATTGTAATGCTCAAAAATGGAGTGTTGGAATGTTGCTTGAGAGTGAAGAAAATGCTAGAAAATTGCTAGAGAGTGAGATTGAATTGCTAAGAGGTGGCTTGAGAATGTCTATAGAGATTGCAAGAGAGATGAAATGGAATGAGAATGGATTTTTTCTAAAGAAGAATGAGGAAGAACCTGTCATTTTTTGGGTTGGTTGGTCGAAGAGGGACGTTACAATTCAAACCCAATCGGGTGTGTAATGCCTCTACCAACTTGAGATGTAGGGATCTATCAGGGATGGCAACGTGTTGTGCAGACGTCTACATGTCATGCATTCATTCTCGATAAATATTGTCTCACTGACACAAAGGACAAATGTCAAGTGAATGGAAGGCAATTGGGTGATGTGGAATTTTTCCTTCGGATTTGATTTTCTATGGTGAGGGTGTGTGAAAGGGGAATTTATGTAAGGGTTGCAAATTTTCTCCTATACAACCCCTAAATAGCCCCTAACAATTTTCATGTTCTATTTGTGAGTAAATGAACAGATTCAGTGAGCTAGGCATTTCAAATTTTGGAACCTTATTGTTTGTTTCATCAAAGATGATAGCACATTGTGCAATCCATATGGCACACTGACATCCATGGTCAAGAGCTAATTCCCTTGAAGGTACAATCTTTGGTCTATGTACTTTTTATTTATATATATCAAGGAATTTATTTGTATCATTTATTCTTGTTTAATTAAAAAAAATTATATTCTAATTATTTAAAACTTAGTGTCAATATAGTTAAGTTGTATAAACATTCTTTATTATTTATCTTTTAACCTGAGCAGTGTTCTTTGAGGTAATTGACAGCTATTTTCTCCATAGGACCCCATCGTCTTGAGAGTAGTGAATTCTCTCCTTTGCAACCTTGTTTTTCCATATACTTGGCTCATGAAATTGGTTGGTTCTTACAACATTTGGTGTGCAAGAATTATGTTTTGGCATGTACTTGTCCTGATTATTAAAAAAAAAAATGTTCATTTATGTTTTTTCTACTAATGCCCTAGTGTAAAATTTGGGGTATTATATTTATTTTTATTGATTATTGAAACTTTACTGTTTCCTTGAGTGTCCTTATTTTATTTGAATGTATAGGTATAATACATGCAATGTGGAAGATACCATAGTTACTTAGTGTATATTTTCCTCATTAATTTTATGAAGGTGTAAAGAATCTCTAAGAACTCTTTATTAAAACTGTAGTTCTTGACCTATTTCACATGGATTAAATAGGATGTTGTGTTGATGTTTTGTGATAGTTCTTAATGGTTTAATTATATCATAATGTTATCATGTTGTTTCAAATGGACTATTTTTTATTGGGGTACCTTATATTATAGTGAGGAATTTGTCTTGTAGCATAATACTATATTAAGAATTATTTAAAATTAGTAAAATTATTTAAATTTATTATTAGATGGTTGATAGTCCAACATATATAAATAATCTGATTAGCCAATTATTTCATATTTGTATATTTTTTCAATGTTATTTTTTATAGTTCCCGACTAACATGACTCATATATGTACCTATTATCTACAAAATAATATCTTTAGTGAAAGGAAGAAAGATAAAGAAAAATTATTCCTAAATTAATATTCTAAGTAGATTCCTACACAAATTTTAATATTTTAATAATGATAGATCTAGAAGAAGCACATGTAAACATAAAGTAAATAATATACTATACAAAAGGTGTACATGGAGAAAACCCTTTTAGGAGAAAATCTTCACACTCCAAAGTAGCATAATGTATTAAATTCAATAAACTATTGTCATACGGGAAATATGGGTTAGTTGCAAAAAGAATGAATAAAGCCATTAATATATAAAAAACTAAAAACCCATCTAAGATTAGTCATATAATCCCATATTCAATGAAATTTAGCTAAAAAATGGCAAAAAGATTCCATGGAAAATATGAAAACACATAAATCAAAGAAATTGAATCCAAAAGAACATGCAAACCTTCAATCCCATTGGGGGATTATGCTCCAAATGAATGTGGATTGCTCTACTAAGCACAACCCATGTTGTAAAAGCTCAAGATTGTGCTCACAATGGATGCACAATTTTCTCAAAATAATGAATTTATCAAGCTCATGTGAATATCAATATTGTGAATGATTTTTGATGAAAATTTAACTTGTTTTATACATTTTAAAATAGGCGATAAACAATGGAGAATGAATCTTAGGATCAATGGTTGAGAGGAAATCAAGGAGATCAAAGAAGATCAATGGATGAAATTGAATGAGAGCCCAAAGTATCCCTATTTTCATGGAAAACTAGTTAAAGATATTTTTGAGGAAAATATCTATTCAAATTTGAATTTAAATTAGGGAATATTCCTTTTGGAGGGAATGAGCCATTTAGATATTTTAGAGGGAAAAGATATTTTGAAAAGGGAATATTCTCTTTTGAAAAAGGAATATACTTTGTGCAAGTTGGAGGAAATCATAGAATTAAATAATTATGAAAATTATTTAATTGTGAGGATGAGAAGAAATTAGGATTGTTATTTAAATAATTGAAAATTACTTAATTAGGTGGGATTGATCAAAATTAAGTTTAATTAAATAATAAAAATTATTTAATCATGATAGAAGGAAGAAAAATGAATCTAATTAAATAATTCAAAATTATTCAATTAATAGAGGAAAAAGATGATTTTAATCAAATAATTGGAAATTATTCAATTAAATGAGGAATTAGATGATAATGAGGAAAAATATGTTAATTGGTGAATTTGAGATGTGTGATATGCTTAGGAAAATCCTAGGTGTCTATATTTTACCCCTCTTTGAGACAATGCACCTATTGTGTTGTTTTGAAGACTTGATGCTACTCAGATTTTTTTAAAATTCACTTAATGCCCCATTATGCACCAATAGATGAAGGAAGGTTGGTGTGTTTCCCCCTTGAGAGATCAATCGAAAAAAATAATTTTTAGGTCAGGTTCATGACATAATGACAAGACTAGGTTTGCTAAATAGACTTGAAAAATAAGCCCTAGGAAGCCCAAAAAGTGATCAAGATCGATAACCAAGTTTGAAAAATAGGCTAGTAGGGTGGCTGAGGGGAAAACCTAAGGTTTTGGGGTCATATATATGCATTTGGGTCAAAATTATCCTCATTTGCACACTTCACGTTGAGAAATCATAGAGCTCTAATCATCTAGCTTTCATAGAAACCTTCTAGAGATGACTCTCATTTCTCATGTTACACTACATGCAAATAGAGTTAAATAGTTTCAAATGCTAGCAAGAGTAGGCCCCCTAGTACGTACTAAGTTGGTTCACTTTTGCACATAGTTTTAGGATTTCAAATTAAAGGTAGGAAAAAAGACACATTGATCCATGGATCAATGCCTTTGTAGCTTGATGTTTCAGGTTTGCAATTGTGGAATTCCACCTTTGTCATAATGTAGTGCTACTTGATGGTTTGACATGTTTGAAAAAGAGATTGCATCTAACTTCCATTCATTACTGCATTTGGAAAAAGCAACGTGTTTGTTCTTTTACTTAGTAGACTTAGGATTTTTATCAAAAAATTGACAAATTGAAATCATGGGTGCTATGCTTTTAGGTGGTCCTTCGTCTTATTTACTCCTAAGAATGGAGACATCATATTTCAAAGCAGATGGCCCTCTTGGGAAAGGTAGAGATTGATTTCTTATCATCGATTGGTCTTTACTAATTCACATACATGCCTAAGATTTAGGCAAATAGAGCCATGATGACTGTACTCATAGAGTGATGGAAGTCCAAGACAATGATATGGAGAGAGGAGAAAATTACTTGGAGATACTTCAATGACAATGAGCTTGAGATCATGGATGGATAGATTGACCTAAGGTATTTCATTGGAGACGTTGACAACATTGTCCTGATTCTAGTAGGATTGATCATGGATCTGATTATGCCCAATCGATATCTAGAGGATTTTTTGTTGGATGAGGCTATGTGATTTAGGATATGGTTGTAGATTACATCACTTATGTGTTGGGGTCTTGTATCCTTGTACATTTGTATCATTATATGCACCAGGTTGCTTACAGAGTGACCACTAGCCTATCAACACGTGTCAAATTTCTCCACATGTGGGTGTGGGAGCATATAATAGTAACTCAACCCATTAGAGAGTTGGAGAGATATGTAGGAGAGCCTTTTGTTTACCTCTATGCATCTATGTTGACATATAGGAGGATGGGGTACCTACACTTATAGAGAGGCATATTCAACAATATGGTATAGTTTGTATGGAGCCATGGTTGCGATGTGCGGTTTGGACAAGATTATTTGCACATGATTGGTTGATTGGGAACACTCCCCATATCCTAGAGAGATATTTTCTAGATAGAGTTCACAAGAAATTTGGAGAGAGACAAGGTGTACCAAAAGATGATTATCATGTTGTCTATGCTAGGACAGTTAGAGAGATTACAAGGTGGGGTGTGATGGCAGTGCCTCAGGTTACTTTGATGAGTTTGCACAAATGGATCCTTGGCATGGGGATGAACATGAGGACCTAAGGATGCAATCACAACATATGATTACAATGCAAGGTTGGTCTAGAGGAGATCCTTATGGTTTACACATCTTGATGGTATGAAAAACTATGGGTGCAAGCTTTTGATGATGAGAATGATGATGAATGTGGTATAGATAATATTTTTACTTTAATAGATGTTCAACCTCACAAGGGAAAAACCACTTTGTTTTCTAATATTTCTTTCACACATATTGATGCATCTATACATGCACCAGATGGTCCTCTCTATATCATCACATGTATTATTCATAAACCTAAACTAGGGATACTCATTGATCCCATGTGTTTAGAGAATGTGATCACTAAGGAATTCTATTTTGTGCATGATATTTATCAATATTCTTATGAACAAAAAAAAGCATGGTTAAAAATTCATAATGTTTTTGCTCTCCCTATGATAGGTTCAATTAGCCTTCACCATCATCCCAATGTCATACCAATTCTATGTGAAGCTAGGCTACCCATAGCTATGCTCCATGAATGTTGTCCCATAAATTATCCATAAAGGCATAAAGTTCCCATTTGAGAATCAAATATTTACAATTTTTCATAGTGGGTTTAAGCCTTTGGCTTCCAATGGAAACTTTTCACTAGATTATTTTTGGCCTCAACTTATGGAACCAATTAAGACTTGTGAGGATTTCCTTTTCAAATCATACCAAAAGTTTAAGTCAAAGTGCATAATAGAATAATCTCTTAGCAATATCCCACCTATGAATGATCATTCTTTGGTTGTTCCTCCCACACCATAGGTCATGGATGAACCCATGTCTAAATAAAATATCATTCCAAATGTAAAAGATACTTATGTTGTAGTTCCTCCACATATATCATATAAAATACCAAGAGACGATCACATGATACCTTTGTGCCTCCAAAAGAAAATAAAAATTATAGACCTAAGGAGGCTATGGTTTCCCAAACCTCAGTGGTTTTTTTAGTTCCTCCCCTAAGGGAAGAAATGAGATCAATGGTGGAGAAAACTACTCTTACCCTTTCACAAATTTTAAACCATACAAGAAAAAAAATGCCAAAGAGTGTAGACATAGACATTGTGCTATTGCTCTTCAATTGGGAAAAAACAATAAAAAAATTCATGATGATCAAACACCTATCCAAAAAAATAATGATAATTTTCTACCTTCACCAAAAAATGAAAATGAACCTTACATGTCTCAACAAAAGCAAAGAATGAAATAGGAACATACAACTAACATTGTCATTAAACCACCTAGTGTCATAAAATTGGATGATGAGGATGAAGATGCTAAGATTGATGAAAAAGTGCATAATGAGTTATCTTTGTTGTCCTCAAAGTCTATGGATTTAGATGGGGTCAACCACGATGATCCTCTTGATGAGAGTGACTCACCACATGTTGAACCTAGTGATTCTCGTTGTACTACACTTATTGTAGTCCCTTTGTCTAGTTGTTTACCTTTCATATATGATGAGCAAGATTGGGATGTAGATGATTTTCTTTAGATCAAATTCCATGTGCAATACCCTTTTTATGTTTTCTTTATGTATTATTTTTGTTTACTTGCACATGATGTGATCTCTTGTGTTATTTTGCTTGGCATGTCTTTTGTTTATAAGTTTTTTTTGGATGATTCTTGTTTATTTTTTGGCACAAGAATACTTGAAGGAAATGAATATGTTGTCTCATTCATCTATTTTTATCTCAATTCTTCTTTATATCATGAATGTTTTTCTTTGGTGTCTTGTGTTTTCCTTTTGGGGACAATACAACGTGTTGAGATATTTAGGCCTCTTCCATATTGACCCAAAAGTTTTTTTCTCTCTCTATATGTTATTCTTCCATTGTGTTTATAGTTCTATTAGTATCCACGAGAATGATGTCAATTTCGGGCTCACTTATATTATTGTAGAAAAAATGTATATTGACCATGGATCCATGAATCCCTTATGTTCTCATCTTTGAACATTGTTTGTCTTATCGCATTGGGGGAAAAACATTATCATGAGGTAGCTTTATTTGGAAACATATCATTGGCATAGGGCTTTCCAAATAAGATTTCATCATCTTATCACATGGTGTTTATCATTTTTCTACCTTAAAGAAATTTCTCACAACATGGTGTTTACCAAAATTACTTAAGGTGGGGACATACATTCCATTATGTTCTTCAAATTTTTTACACAAGTTGGACTTACTGATGTGTTGGCATAAAATTTTGATAATTTATGTAGCACCTTATTAGAGTTATTGGTATTGTAACTCTTGGTATGGTTGGCATGGGTACACATCTAGTGAAAATAATCCTCGCTAGCCCTTGTGTGTTTCTCATTTTGGCTACTCCTTTTTAAAGGCTCGCCTAATGAATAGCATACTTCACTAGCCTATCATGCATTAGACTCATGATTCACCTATCAAATACTGGACTTTGTTAGCCAAGAAGTCATGAGCACCTAGGCGAGTGCAACATCTTGGGGGTCCAAAAAGTGGTGATATGACCCAAATGTTGCTAATGACATTTTTTTTTCCAAATTTGATGAAATGAAAAGGGTTTATTGATAAAATTGTTAGCTTTCCACCAATATAAGATATGAATTATTTAGAATTAAATAGATAATTATTATTGATTTTCTACATGCATTTTGACTAAAGTTCTAATTTATAGGATGATTGAAAAAATCTATAATTCTTAAATGATTTCAAATTTTTTGAATCCAAAAGATGTGGCACATACTATGATTCCCATACTATAGGATTAAAAAAGAATATTTTCATAAATTTTTGACCAAGTTATGGTGGTCAGACAAACAAGTTTTAGTATTATTAAAAAAAAATTAATAAAAAATTCATAACTAATTATTTACTTGCAAAAAAAATATAAAAAAATATGTGGCACATCTAGGCATGTGTCTACTTATATTGAAACTTTCAAAAAATATATTATTTTTTTCTTGTACTTAGGTTGGTTAGACATGCACCCGATTTTTATTTTTTTCCTAAAAATTTAGTACTACTATATTGAAATTTCAAAATTTCACCAAATAAATTTACTTTTTTCTAAAAGAGGACTAGTATCTTAGAAACTAAATTTAATTTGCTACAAATTTTCTTCTTACATATTTTTCAAATTATGTTAATAACCTATTCAAATTTTATGTCAAGTTGTCTAACTCCATTTTTCTAAATTTTTATTGCCACTAAAAAGGCCTAGTTTAGACCCCCATGATCCTTCACCAACCCACCTTGCATATGGATCTTAGTAATATTTCAAGGGAGCTTGCTAGTCCATGATTTTCATAACCCCCTCTTTTACATTTTGTGTTGGCATTGTGTATGTTTTGTGTTGTCTTGTTGCATTGCATACATGTGTGTCCCTTTCCTCTTATCTTGTTTTTCCATAGGATCTTCAATCCTAGGGGCTTGTGTACTCCACCTAGATTCATTGTCATCCTATCTCTTCAACATTTAGATAATCAAACCCCTCTTGATGTATTATCTACTTTAGTGTGAATGTGAGCATAACTTCACACTCTCACTAAAGTGGGAGATGAATATATCATCATTAATTTTCACCCTTTACAATTTCACACTAGATTTTTCTCCCGCCTAAGTGATTGGACCTAATTGTATATCTAATTTCCTAGATTATACATTACATGACCCATTTGGACATTTATTAATAAAACCCATGTACAAAACCAAGTAAAACATTTATTATTTTTCTCTTGAAACTTTACACTTTACAAAATAGGGTTGGAACATAGTCGCCCTAGGTGACTTGGTCCCCCTATTTTTCCTTTAGTTTTTAATATACCAAAGTTGGAATTTTATTATTTAAATTTCAAATGTCAAATATCAGCTATTAGGATTTAATTTGTAGGAAACTATATTAAATTCCTATAAATACCTAGTCATTTAATCATTTGAAGACTAAGAAGGAAATATAGCAAGAAGTGGAAATATTATGAAGGGAAAAAACACAAAGTTGTGTCACACTTTCAACCAACTTATCACAACTGAATTTAAGTATTTCTAACTAAAAATCAATTTTGGTCAAACATAAGATCTAGTAAGACTCATTCTAGCTAATTTAGATACTTCCACAACTTTTTCAACTAAAATTGTTGGGTAAAAATATATGGAGCACCACTTTGAGTCCAATTTACCAAAAAAATAAAATTATTTGAAAAACTTGAAGTTTCAATAACTCCTACTAATGTAAATAACATTTAAAAAAAAAACCCCTTTGTAGATCCATAAGTGTAGTTTTAAAAAATATACTTATTTTAATAGTTTAATTATTATTTATATTTTATATTTTATTTTTACTAAATGTAGGTTATCAGAACAAAATATTAGGTTGATTACCATGCCAAGGAAAAATACTAAAAGTTATTAAAAAAAAATTTAAAATATGATGCACTAGATAAAAGAATCTATTTCAAGATGGTATAATTTTTTTTCCATTTTAGATAAATATTTAATATGAAAGTTGACATCCGATGGAAACAACTATTTTTTGATTCACACACATTTCAATATTTATTCAAAAATATGTATTTATCAAAATTGGAAGAAAATATATCCATGCACTAAAGTTTCAAGTTATAAATACACATAAAAAAATTGAAAGAAGAAAAATAAATTTACTATAAAAAGTTTGATGTCTCATACAACTTCATTTTTCAGCATATTATCAACAACTAACTTACAGTGTTCATTTATTAAAAACTAGATTAAAATTATTATTTTTTTTTTTAAATACAACATAAAATATACTAAAAAACACATATTTACTAGTTTATATCATTTCAAAATTTAAAACATATATGCCACTTTTAGTGATTCAAGTTCAAAAGTTGGATTAGTGTTGGCCATTTCCTTTATAAATTGTGACACAACTTTGTGCTTTTACCCTGAATCAAGAGGATTATCAAGAAATTAAGATCAATTCAAGAGTAGATTTATTGTAACATTTCAATATGAAATCATCATGTCAAGTTTTATGTGAGTTTGTTCATATTTATGCTATTACTTTGTTTGTGAGGACTAACCCTTGTAGGTCTTTCAAGCATTTGAATTAAGTCAAATTGCAATAAATCATTGATGATATGTCTGTGACTTCAATCCTTTAAGGAAATCAGATTTGAGTGGTGAGTTGCAGTCCATTGTTGATTCATCATTCATTTATCATTTAGCCTCTACCCTCAAAAGGATAAACTCTCTTTCATCAATTTTATCCTTGTTGAGGTGGAAACACCAAAATGAGGTTTGAATGAGGCAAGCCCCTCCATGGAATAACCATTCCTCTCTCTTTGAATGTTTAGGTTTTATATTTGAATAATTTTTGAGGAAGATTGAAGACTATTTTCTTATTGTTGCATTGAAACTCTATACCTTGACATGATACAAAAGCTCAATTATCTTAGTAATTGATGAAGATCTGATAGTGGGACCCAAAAGGAAGAAGTTTATGATTTAGCTCTTGAGGACTATGAAGATATATTTCAAATACAGTCACATAAGACATATGCACCCTGGGTGATAGTCCTGCAAATTCAACTCCAAATTTATATTCACAGGTGCACACTAGTCTACTCAGTTTGTTTCTCAATATCAAATTTGTTTGTGACTTTCCATATTTGTTTTTTTTTTTTTACGTTAGAGTATTCTATTTGCATTGTTATCTAGTCATATCATTGCATTTCATTCAAAAGTTCGTTCCAATTCAGATCCCACAGGGGTTTTGGCTCACCTATAGGTTGCACAAGTAAATCTCATCCCCTCAATTCCATTTTAATCATATACATCCATTTGAAAGAAATCGACACATTTGAAATCCTAGAGTGAATTCTTAGAGTTTCACTTTCACCACATATTACTATGATTAATTATCATATGTGAAAAATATCATTTTCTCCTTCAAGGATCCATGTCAACTACATAAAGAATTATTTTTAGGTTCCATTGGATTTAATGTGGTAGTTACAAGTCTAGATTAGGTCATTGATAAATATTTGGGTCTTCTAGGATGGAGGTGGGGTTCATAGTGGAAAAGAGAAAGAATTTCAAACTATTGTGGGGTTGGGAAAAACTAATACCATGTGACAAGGATCAAATAATTGAGGAAATAATGGATTGGGGATGATTGAAAATTCTTTCCAAAAGGAATAAGGAAAGGAGGAAGGTAAATAGGTGAACCTCAACAAACAAAAGGCTTTTGGGAGATTGGGATTAGGATGTTGAGAATGCCTCTAAATAGATATCGAGATAAGGGATTTCTAAAATTCTAACTTCGATTGATGTTAACAAACCTAAGTGATCAAGTTTTGATATTTTAGGGATGAAATAAAATGGGTACTCAGGGATAGGAAACTCTAAAACTCTAGTATGAAAGACTTAGAAATTTTAAATGTAAAGGGTCAATTTTCAGAGAGTGGAGATGCAAGTGACTGGGCACCAAGGTGTTGGATTGATGAAGTTGAAAATTTTGATAGATGTAGAGGACTTAGAGTTTTAATAGAACTTTGGGCTTCATGGATTGGGAATGACAAAGGAATAGTATCAGGGAATAAGAACACTAGAAATTTGACAAGGGAGATCAAAAGGGAAAAAAGAAATTTCAAGGAAGACATTCTAGGGATGACAAGATTGACAAGGATACTAGGATGAGAAATTATTGAATGCTAAAAAAATAAAAAATATGAATTTCACAAGGGCATGAGCAAGTTGTTGATATCGATAGGGAAGGTATGCAAGTATGGAAAACCCTGAAAGTTTCAAAGGTTGACTAACATTCAAAACATAAAGAAAAAACTAGAGATAGCCCAAACTTAGAATTTTTATAGATTCATTCATCTTTTGACATTTAGAGGACCCATTTAGGATGTCTCAAATTGATTATCAACAATGGGTCAAATAAGAAAAAGACACAAAATAGAAGAGAATCAAGAAATAATGATGCTAAAAATTTGAGTTCCAACACAATCCATAAATTAATCCATATTATGTAACAATAATTAATACATATCTTACCAAGAACATCAAGTGAATATTTGGGTACACTTGAATTCAACTCAATCGAAGGATCAAGAGTAAAAAGGTAAAAGAATTCATTTACTTTTTTATTTTATTTTATTTTGTTTATTCCCTTGTGGCATTTATTCATTTCCTTGTCTCTAACAATTTTCAAACTTAACTATCAATATTAGAATTTTAAATCATTTTATAATTTATAATTTATAGTTAATATATTTAAAAATATTACAATCATAAAGAATTTATTAATATTTAATAGTAACAAAAAATAGGTTAATGACATTATAAGAAAAAATATTTTAACAAAATTTTATAATAAAAATAAATTTAATTAATAATTCATTAAGAGTATGTGTTTCCAAAATAAAGGTTAAAGAAATAAATTTGAAGGATACTATTGAGAGAATGAATGTGTTGATGAATCTTAAGAATGCATGTACTCTATGTTGGACCATCTCTAATGAATAAACCTACACATCATTAATTCTCATAATGAATAAGATCTCATGGAAATTCATGACTTTCTTTGAATATGGATTTTTTTTTACATGTATCTCATAATACACTTGACACAACCTACTTTATTACATAGTTAATTTTTCTTGTATGGAATCCAACACATAAGTAGTGTATATGCCCTTGAGCTAGTGGCTAGTGTACTATCATCATATTTTGAATTATATTATTGTTGGAGGCTTTTAGAGGCTCACCCCTAGAAGTAGTTTACTATTATCAAGTGCTTTTAAGAATTGTTATTATATTTTTTTAGTATTTTTCAATTATTTTTTATATTGTGCAAGTGATTTCATTAAATGTGGTATTAGAGCATGATCTTGACATCTAGAAGGTAAGAAACAAGATAATTTTTTAATTTTGGAGGTCATGTTGTGAAGTACATCTCTCTCACAATTTTTAAATTTTCTATTTTGATATCTAAGAAAGTAATAAAGAACATGTTTTAGTATCTACCATCATAATTTGAGGCTTCTTAGATAATTTTTAAAGGATTTATTATAGGTTTAGGGTTTTCACCAAATTCATTCCCAATGATATAAAAAAAAAATATAATTTTGGAATTCTAAAGGATTCATCAAGGGAATATTAGTCCACCTATTTTCTTGATTTAAAATTATGTGGAGTTTTTTTGAGGAAGTTATAATTTTATGGTTTTTATAAATTTAATCTAAAAAAAAAATTGTTTACACTTTTAAAAATCTTGTAAAAAATCATTAGGGTTTTACTCTTTAAATTTTTTTTGGATTAAAAAATTAAATTGTCTTATCAATATTTGGTCAACCAAAAAAAAAGATTTTATAATATTGTCAAGTCTCAACATAGCAGGACTACAAACTAGAGGGAGGGGCGATAATTATACACACTAAGGAAGACTCATATCAAAGAGGATGTAAAATTAAAATTTGGATAAGGTGGGGTCTTAGTTATAAATCCCACCACATAGGATGATAAAGTGGTCAATAGGAAGAAGGATATGTACCACATACAAGAAAGTTTGGTTGTCATGCAAATATATTTAGCTATCATGTGGGAAAATTTGGATAATTTAGATGGAGATATATCTAATACCAATAATACATTATCATTTATCTACAATTATATCAAGAATAAATCATGCTAACAACCAAATATAAGTTAATCAAGGTGGGTTGTTTATGCCAACAAATCTTGATTGAAATACTAGCATTGATATGAGATCTTGGAAATTACTACCAAATGTGGATATGGATAATTTTGATGGAAAGGAGTCACTGACTTGGATAAGTCAAATGGATAATTTTTTATGTACGTAAAATTCCAAATGGGAAAAAATGTGATAATGACTTCCTTATATTTGGAACTAGGCAATTCATCTAGTATCGATGGATTTTTGTGTATAAATAATAAAAGGAACTAATTTTAAATTAGATCTTTTTACTAATGAATTAAAATTTCACTGTTGTGATAACATTAAAAAGAACTAATTTAGTTATAATTAGAATAATTTTACCAAACAAAAGTTTTGAAAGATTATATTCAACATTTTTAGAATCTATCATTGTGACTAGGAACAATCACTTGTAGAAATTCAAATGAATATTTTCTTGGTGGGGTCAATGTCCCATATCCAATATGAGAGGTATGGATTTTTAATCCAAGTTATATATCAAATTCATAAATTATTACAGCACAAAAGATAGATATTTTTTTACTTCTAAAAGAGAAGAATTCACTAGCAACAAAGACACGAAGACGCATGCAATGGATCGCCCTTCAACATGCAAGATTGAGTCCTCAAAAAATAAAATAAAATAGGGCTGGAGATTAATGTTTAAATTGTAATGGAAAATTTTCGAGGAGACATAAATACTTTGAGAATAAATTGTTCAACCATAAGAACACTAATGATAAAGAAAAGGAGGAAGGAAAGGTAGTAGTAGTTATGAAGGACTCAAAAGATGTTCAACCAACTCTATTGATATGCACTATTAGTTATTAGTACTTCATCAATAGAAGGTTTCAATATTGATTGACTTAAAAAGAACTCATAACTTCATCAACAATAAATTAATAAAAAAATAAAACTATTTCATTTAACCTTGACGAGAAACTTTTCTGGTTATAACTATAATGGAGGTATAGTTAGTTGTTTATTGAAATGCATATTATAAACTCTCAATGGGAGACTACATGATTGATTTTTTTATATGTTTTACCTATATTTTTTATACCCATGGTTGGAGAAAATATTATTTTAGGTGTCAAATGGCTTACTACCTGAAACATAGAAAAATTGGATTATGATATGACTCTATTCTCCACTATTTCATTCAAGAAATGAGATCCAAAACATGAAATAATCATCAGCCCAAGAGGTGAGTCAAATCAAAGTTTGAATAGATTGCAATTTATCCTTTATGCAAGGACAGGGATCTAGGTCAAGTAGTGTTTTAGGGACATAAATTTGAAATAAAAAAATAACTCTAAACCTAGATTTACAAAGTGCAATGAAGAAATTTATCACAAAACAAAAGGAAATAATGAAATTTCTGAAAAAACTAAGAGTAATAAATGTTGTGCACTTGGTCAAAAAATTTTATTTCTCAAACACTAACATGGATTCATTTTCCCTATGGAAAATGGGTCCTCGTAGACTTTTTTGAGATGCTTTGAATAAAAAATTGTAGCTTGTAAACTTTGAAAATATGCTGCCCTAGAAACCCTAACAGGGAATCATTCGCCAATTGGCGAACAAGTCCTAGTAGGCTCTACCAAAAAACTTTGAATCTGATCTTGAAGAACTCTAGATCTACAATTCTTTCCTGTAACTTGAAATTCCTACTTTAAGATTTGGATTTTCCAATAATCTACAAAACATTTTTTTCATTTTTGTTGCTAGATAGGTGTTTTCCTCAGTCAAACACCAAGTTTGGTAATTAAACCTTGATGATGAATATAAATTTGAAACATGAAATGTGCATTCAATCCTAACCTTAAGTTTTTCTAATATCAAAATATCCAATGATGCAAAGAAACCCTACTCAATTGTGTTAGAATATGATCCTAGAATGAAACATGAAAAATGCAAAAGACCTACTTTAGGGGATCCCAAATCCCCTTAATAAGTCACAAATCCAAAATATACCTCTCTTTAGGCTGAAAATAGAATGATCATAGAAGATGAAATCACTTAGGAAACAATTCATTAGGATTGGTTAAATCTCATGGTGTTTCTCCCAAAACCTAGAATCCATCATGATTCTCCATAGGCATCTATCATGATTCTTCAATAATGCTCTATCTTTGACAACAAAATGAGTTGAAGAACTGCAAGAACACTATAATGCTGCTCCATGACTTCACTCTTTCTTTTTTCTTGAATATGAATGGTTGATTAGATTCTTCTCTCTTGAAAACTTTCTCTCTAGATCTATAGTTGAAACATAATGAAATAACCTTGTATTTATACATAACTTAAGACAAATTCTTGAAATTCAAATATCACAAGCTAACATCAAATCTAGGATTTGAAATCATTAAAATCAAAAAGAGGGGTCCTAGGTCTAAGTGAGGACCCATTCGCCATGTGGCAAATGGGGCCTAGCTTACTTAACTAGGACACACTTCGGGGAATGTTAAAGTTTATGTGAAGATAGGGTCCTAGGACCTAGTGAGAACCCATTTGCTAGGTGGTGAATGGGTCCTAGGTCACTAACCTAGGACACTCACATTGTAAAATTAAGTGTTGTGTAATATCCTTTAAGAATGTCAGGTTTTATCTCTCAAAATCTACAATTAATTAGGCTTGGATTTGAATTAAAGGGGCCAATTAAGCTCATTTAACCTCAATTAATTAATAAAGCCAGGTAGATTAGTGTGAAAGTATCAAGATACACTTTACAACACCCTAAATAAGGCACAATTAAGTCCATATTGTTAAAATGGTCCTAAACTAAATGTGAATGTGTAAAAAACATTACAACACTAAATCAAGGCATAATTAAGCTAATTAATTATTCTGAAATTAAGTGTGAAAAATGGATACTTTTCTTGAAACTACATTTAGCCCCCACTTTAGCAGCCATATGATATTACATGCATATGCAAGCTAAGGGAATTAAACTCTATAAAAATGATACTCATATGGATTCTTTAGGGAGAATGAAGCCCCCACTATAGCTACAAGTGAAAAACCAAAATGTTAAGGACTACATCTTGAAACATAGGTTTTTTAGTCATTCAAAAATCCTCTTATCAAACTTAGAACTATAGAGAATTGAATTCAAGGGTAGATGTATGCCCCCTGATTTTGCTTGCTTTATGGAGGTGGAATCAGGGTGAATACAACACTACATTGAATTACTTAAGTCATATCATAGGGTATTTCCAAGTACCATACAACATATTGATAGAAATTTGATGATATCAGGAGCAGAATTATGAATCCAATGCAAAAAAGGACTTAAAAAGAAGAGTCCCCTAGCCCCCAATATGCTAATTTGAATAAAATGCCCTTAAAATGAAATAAGCTTTATTTAATAGGGATTACTATATACTTAATGAAAATGACACTTTTTACTATTCATTTGATATTTACCTTTTTGCAAATTACCTTGGTGCTGAGTGATCCAAGATGTCGAGTCGACGGACATACAAGCCCCCTAGATTGGATGTTTTTTGTGACAAGGTGGCATGAGGCGCACTTCGATAGACGGTGAGTGGATTATGCTCTACTTTTTCATCATTTTCATGCATTTACTATAATATTTCATGTATTAAGAGTAATTTTAGGACCTTAGAAAAGATTGTCATAAAGTGTCTAGAATCATCTAAAGTGTCCAAGATCCCCTGTCCAAAAATGGCATGTGTCCACATTGGTCGTAAAGAATCTTAGAGAAACTCTAGTGTGATCTAATTGATGAATTTAGGATTTATTTTATGTATTTTGTTATTTTAGATTCCTCCTTAATCCCTATAACACCTCAGAGGGAAACAACTTTTTTTCCTTCATGACTCTATCACACGACTATCAAAGGAGGAAGTTGTCACGGCTCCTCTCTTCCCAACTGCGTATTTTGCTATAGGTAAATGCTTGTTCACATTTGATATTCATGAAGTGACGTTTATCTCCACATTTCCTAAAAAACCTCAGCAAGTTGGGTCTAGCCATTAACAATTAATGAGAAAGGAATCTGATAAAGATCTTTGAAGGGAAAGCAAATTGAATTCACCAATTGTGGGAGTGAAGGCGCAGACATGTGAATTAAATTTCTACCAGCATAGCCCCACTGGCAGGGATACATCGCGCCGTCCACAACCACCCAAAATAGACTTCTAATCACCTCAGCCCACCCATGTTTCTCACGTTGGATTTTTATTCAACTGCCATAATAAATTTTGGAGCTAACTTCGAACTACAGTCTGGAAAGAATTTAATGCAAATTTACCTATAAATCTAAGGGATGAACTGGGTTGGAAGGTGCGCTCCAATCTTATGTTCTTTTTGTTTATCTTTTTTTTTCCTTATACAGTCTTCCTCCTCAGCGCCCTTCATTCTTGAAGTGATTCCAGAAGCCTGACTTCCCACCTCTTGGATTTGTATCAAGGATAAGCACCATCAGGTAGGTAACTCACCTTTTATTTTGACTGCTGCATATGTGATCTTTCGTTGCCTTCCTGTCATGTGTACATACACAGCAACTAGTTACAAAATGTTAAGCTGTCCATGTAAATCTACACAGGCCATATTAGATGGAGAATACAAAACTCAACTAGGATAAGTAAAATAGTACAGATATGCTAGATGAACACTGCAATTTAGCTAGTAATTTTATGGTTATTGCCTGTCATCTTGCTAAAAAGAACAAAGGATAATCTATTGCTTGTTATGATTGTTCTTATTTAGAAATTGAGAGCATGGGTATCAACTGCACACTCAGTGTTACAAACTCCAAAGATCACAAGGAGAGCCTAGTTTAGGCGCCCAATTTTATTTAGTTATCCAAGAACGTTATAAGCTCTCTTTACTATTTCATTGATTTCCATGCTTATTTAGATAAGCTTGTTATATTCTAGATATCGGTGGAGAAGGTACTAAATGCTACAGATATATATATATATATTATAAATATAGTGGTTGTTCTTGCGCAAATTGTGAGAATGCAGGACGAAATAAGAGCAGTTAATGTTTATAAACAATTCCTAAATAGGAAAATTATTTATTATCGGAGTTATGAGATTTGAAAGATTATCTTTGATGTAATTATAATTTTTATTTCTTTGCTTTTCACATTCAATACTTGTCACCAAATTAATATTCTAAGGAAAAATAAATTTACTCTAATGCATGTGCCTTATTTTTGCAACACATACAACAGTTACTTCTTTTTAGCTTAAGAGTAAATCAATTAAATGATATTGCCCTTCACTTCTCCTAAATATTAGGCATGTTGATAGGGGTGCATCCTCGTATAAATATTTCATATCGATGGAATGTGCATCCCGTTAGAATCATGAAAAAAAAACTTCAAGTAAAAATCTTCTCCCCATGATTTCCTAAACTTTAGGCTAATAAGATGCACACTCTTCTTCAAAGCCTAAATACTAGGGAAGGAAGTAGCCTTAACGGAATCTTTCCTTTAAAAAGAGGAAGAGAATAGTAGGAGTTAATATTTCAAAAAAGATTAGTTAAATTTTTTTTTTAACTATTTTATTTTATGAACTTTTTCAAATATTCTATTTAGATGAATAATATAGGTTAATATCTTTAAAGGAAGGATTAGTTAACATTTTAACTTTCCAAGATATATTATTATTTCAAGTACTTCTTTTAAGGAAATATTTATAGGAAGATAGTTTCCTTTAGTATAATATTTATTTTTAGAAAAATGTAATTGTTATCTAGGGTGGTTAGGCTTGGAAATTTTCAATAGATTTAAAGGATAGCGTTAATCCAAAAACCATGTAATAATATCAATAAACTTCTTTGACATAGATAGTAAAACAAACACTCGAACTTATAAAATATAATGAGTTAAATAAATAAATAAATAGAAGTTTCCTAGATATTTATTAATACTGCTATAGTGAAGCATACAAGTTCTTTATTTTAATTCTGGTAAACCTTCTATTAACACATATTGGGTCTAGACTTCAATTTCAAATATAGATGAAATGAAACCTATTCTTACCTAGAAGTAACCTTCTATAAGAAATAGACAACATAAAAACTTCATCAAACAACCCTAGTTAATGGATAGTTTATTACTTTTCATAGTTTAGTCATGAAAATGTTGATTTCCTAGTGCTACATATTTAAAGGATAGGACAATAAGCCTTGCAACAAATATTGATGATATAAAAAAAAAGTGATTTCTTTTAACTTGCTAAGGGAAGCAGGGAATAATATATGTTATGAAATTTTCTGAATAATGCATGCATTCAATTTAAGTACTTGCTTAATTTATGTTGCTTGGGATTAATTTTATGAATGGATACGGTTTAGCTACTGAATAAATGGTTAAATAATTTCTTCAATGTTTATGACACTAAGATTATAACTTATTGACCAATGCTCGTTGTTTCATCTAATCATCGTGGGTTTAGATTCCTAATGAATGTTGTTAAAGTTACCATGCATTATGAGCTTTCTTTTCCTAAGTAATATTTAAGTATGTTAGATATAGATTTGAAAAAACTAATCAAAGAAGGAAAAACAAAACCAGCAGCGTTCGGTATTAATGATGCCTCTGGTTCACGTTTACGGGTAAAGCCGTCGCGCTTGAGCTACTGCATCTATAGCCTAATACAGCTGCAATAACGGCGTCTGTGGCATCGTCCCTATAAATCGCCGGGGAGAAATAAGGGACATGAGTTGTTTAAAATCCAAAGGGAGGGAAATCCCCTTTGGATCGACAATCTAAAAAGATAAACAAAAATGTATCAAATCCGCTAGTGACAACCTAGAAAATTGTACTTAGGAATTTTCAGTGGTGCAAATATAATTCTAACTCAAAGATATAATCATGTGGATAAATTATTAGGAAATCATTTAAACGGGTCAAGGGAGACGAACATCATTAGGGAGTAGGGTTAGATGAAGGTTAATAGGTAAACAATAAATGGTCAAGGCGATCGTTTATTATCCATGCTTCCCATCATGGGTAGCAACCGCAGAGGAACTGTCTAGGGGAAATAAAAACCCTAGAAAGGGTTGCGTACCCACTTTATAACAGTTCACATAAACATAGCCTAGAAAATAGAACTACATATTTTACACCTTGATCCCGTTTGGAAGCAGGGTATGTAGGCAGTCTGGGGAGCGAAGGATGCCCCCAGTACTCAGGCGTTCGGGAATGGGGTTTAGGGTTGGAGAGATCACATAACTAGTTATATAAGATAATCAACCAAAATACATGCAACTATACTTGGAAGAATCCCGCATGGATTGCTTGATTCCCCGAGGCCCTTAGGCCAAATTCCGAGGCGGGTTTCAAGTTTAGAATTACAATTTTACATACCCCTGAGGACGACGACCTCGGTGCACTTTTAGTAGAAAGTGTGGTCATCAGGGAAGCGACTCAGGATCTAGATGATCCCGATGAGTCCAAGACTCTGGCCAGAGCACGTACCTATCATATGATAGATGCCTGCCTCGTTTAGGTGGATGCCTATTCCGATTATATGAATAGATGTATTCCTATTCCATATGAATAGATGAAGTGAAATGCCTATTCCGATTATATGAATAGATGTATTCCTATTCCATATGAATAGATGAAGTGAAATGCCTATTCCGATTATATGAATAGATGTATTCCTATTCCATATGAATAGATGAAGTGAATTCCTGTTCCGTATGAACAGATGATATATCTATCCCGTATGGATAGAAGTTCCCGAGTATACTTGTGAATGAATACTTAAAAAAAAAATATCAGAGTGGTATTTCCAGTTAAAAATTAATTGGGTCCTTACATGTGGTATCAGAGCGAGATTCAAAAACTAGGCCTTGAGATTACTACAATTCGTGCAATCAAAATATGTACTTTAAAAGTTAGAAATAACCTTTTTCAAAATTTAGAATAATACTAATATGTGAATATTTAAACAGGAATTCTAAGAAGAGCAACTCGAGCTGGTGTCGGTAGAAGGCCAAAAGGGAACAAAGATGATGAACCACAAGCTCATGATGGGATTGAAGCAATAATAGAACTGTTAACTGAACAAAGAGATAAAATCAACTCTTTGGAGCAAACGGTACAAGAACTTCGAACAAGACAAGATAATATTGAAAATATAGTTGAACCTCAAATTGAAAACCCTCCTGACGGAGATAATCCAGAGCATAACATAATGGATGTTATTGCACCTAGGAGAGAAAATCCTATTCTAGAATTAACTAAGGACTTGAAGAAAATCACCCCTCCAAAATTTGATGGGAATCAACTAGGAGAAAGGGCAGAAAACTGGCTTAATGAAATGGAAAAGTATTTTGAGTTAAGGGATTTCAGCGAAACTACTAAGGCCTTATGGGGGTCCTACCAACTTGTTGGTGAAGCAGCTAGTTGGTGGACTAATGTGAAGGAACAAAATAAGTACACCAAGGAGGACATAACATGGGAACAATTTGTTGAGCACTTTCGTAAAAGGTGGCTACCACAATTGTTTTTCGATGAGAAGATGACTGAGTTTCACAACCTTCGACAAGGATCTCTAACAGTTCAACAATATTGGGATAGGTTTGCCAAACTGCTAAAATATGTGCCAATATATCAACAAGATGAAAAGAGCCAAACTAGGAAATTCATTTTGGGATTAAATACCAACATAGGAGCAGAGGTTGACATGCATGGACCAGAAGGTATGAATGAAGTGTTAGAGAAATCCTTAAAGCAAGAGAGGAAGTTACAAGCTTTAACTTCAGCAAGACAATCTTTTAGGAGTAATAATTTCAAGAGGAAACAAGAATTCAGAAGGAATCAAAACTTCAACAAGAACCTAAGGAACAACTCATCAGAAAGAAGACCACCTCCAAATCATAATCAAAGGTACAATGTGAATAACACTAACAGAAACAACTTCAACAAAAATGAACCAAGGAACTATAATTGGCCAAGGCTCAATGAAGCAAGCAATAACCAGCCTAAAAATCCAATGCAACGAGGACCACCAGGTGGATGTTTCATGTGTGGAGGGAATCACTTTGCTAGAGAATGTCCAAGGATGCAAAGTCAGATGAAAGCAAATCAACCTCAGAGGGGACCTACTCAAAGGATTCATGCAGCAGTAAGAAATCGACGTACTCGATCCCAGAATGTGCCCATAGAGACTACAGGTACTCTATTTGGAAAACTAGTCTCAATTCTAATAGATACTGGATCATCTGAATGTTTTATTTCACCTGAATTTGTAAGGAAAAATGTATTTAAAGTTAATCATATGGAATCATCATGGACAGTCCAGTATGGGGATAAGGCAGTTAAAGAGGTGACCCAGTGTCTATCCGATGCAGAAATACAATTCCCTAACTTTAATACAAAGGTAGACCTTTATGTGGCACCTTTAGGATCATATGATGTGATCATTGGAATGAGTTGGTTGACAAACCATCAAGAAAATGTAGACTATTACAACAAATGGGTAGAATGTTTAGATGATATAGGGAAAAGGGTTGTGATTCAAGGGAAACATAGGCCTATAAGTATGGAAATCATATCAGCTATGCAAATGAAAAGAGAAAAGAGAAAGGGGGCTCTAGTATACATGGTTACCATGGATGAAAAGGAAGAAGGCAATGCTCCAATGCTCCAAAATTCTCCTTACCTTCAAGATTTTAGTGATGTGTTTCCAGAAGAACTACCAGGGCTACCCCCAAAAAGAAAATTTGACTTCTCCATTGATATAGTTCCAGGAGCTGAACCGGTGTCTAAGGCACCTTATCGAATGAACACAGCGGAGCTGGTAGAACTCAAGATGCAATTGGAAGAATTGCTTGGGAAAGGTCTCATAAGACCAAGTGTATCCCCTTGGGGAGCACCGGTTTTGTTTGTTAAAAAGAAAGATGGAACCTTAAGATTATGTATTGATTACAGAATGCTTAACAAAGTCACCATAAAGAATAGGTACCCTTTACCACGCATAGAGGATCTCTTTGAACAAATGAAAGGAGCAACTGTGTTTTCTAAGATAGATCTTCGATCAGGGTACCACCAACTCAGGATAAAGGAAGAAGATATCCCGAAAACAGCCTTTAGAACAAGGTATGGGCATTATGAGTTTACAGTTGTACCTTTTGGTGTGACTAATGCTCCAGCTGCCTTTATGAACTTGATGAATAGTGTGTTCCATGACTACTTGGATAAATTTGTCTTGGTCTTCTTAGATGATATCTTGATTTATTCCAAAAATGAGGAGGAACACCTAGCACATCTTCAGTTAATTTTGCAAAGGTTGAGAGAACATAGGCTATATGGGAAACTATCAAAATGTGCATTCTTTAAAAAGAAAATACATTACTTAGGTCACATCATTTCAGAAGATGGTATCGCAGTAGATCCAGATAAGATAAAAGCCATAGAGGAATGGCCAATTCCAAAAAATGTGTCTGAGGTAAGAAGTTTTATGGGACTTGCAGGATATTATAGGAGATTCATAGAAGGATTCTCAAAAATTGCAAATCCAATCACTTCATTACAAAGAAAGGGTAAGAAATTCTTGTGGACTGAACAGTGTGATAAGGCATTTCAAAATTTGAAGGAAAAATTAACCACTGCACCTATCTTAAAGGTTCCAGAACCAAATGGACACTTCATAGTTGTGACAGATGCTTCCATTGAAGGTCTAGGTGGGGTACTCATTCAAGATGAAGGTGTGGTAGCATATGAATCAAGGAAATTGAAAAATCATGAAGTAAACTATGCACCTCACGATTTGGAACTTGCAGCAATTGTACATGCTCTTCAGAAATGGAGACATTTTCTCTTAGGAAAGCCATTTGAGTTAAAAACTGACCATCAAGGACTCAAGTACATCTTCACGCAACCTCACTTGAATGCTAGACAAAGAAGATGGTTAGAATTTCTGAGCGAATACGATTTTGAGATAGAATATATTAAGGGAAAAGAAAATAGGGTTGCAGATGCACTAAGCAGAAGGAGGCACTTGATGAATATGGTAATATTCAAAACCACTTTTAGAGAAAAAGTTCTGAATGAACAAAAAGAAGATTCATGGTATAAACAGGTCAAATCGACCTTAGAAAATGATCCAGCTAATCCTAGTATAAAGGGGTATAATCTAGATGGTGACAAGATGCTTCGATACAACAATAGGATATATGTTCCAAACTGTAAAGAGTTAAGAGAGTTGGTTTTAAGTGAAGCCCACAATACCCCTTATTCAGGACACCCTGGGGCAAACAAACTCTATTCAGACCTTAAGAAACTATATTTTTGGCAAGGAATGAAGAATGACATAGTACTCTATGTAGCTAAATGTCTTGAATGTCAGAGGGTGAAGGCAGAGCATAGCCATCCTGCAGGATTATTATACCCCCATGATATACCACATCATAAGTGGCAGGTTATTAGTATGGATTTTATTCAAGGATTGCCTACAACACCTTACAGGCATAACACAATAATGGTGGTAATTGACAAACTTACCAAGGTTGCTCACTTCATAGCAGGAAATATAACAGATGATGCTCCAACTTTGGCTAAACATTTTGTGAAGGAAATTTTTAGATTACATGGAATTCCAGAAAAGATTATATCTGATAGGGATGCTAGATTCACTTCAAGGTTTTGGACAACTCTTCAATCAGCTTTGGGAACACAATTAAATTTCAGTACAGCATATCACCCTGAAACAGATGGCCAAACTGAAAGGACAAATCAAATTGTGGAAGACCTTCTACGTATGTACTGTATGGACCAACAATCTAAGTGGGAAGAATATCTTCCACTAGTAGAGTTTGCATACAATAACTCTTTTCAAGTCTCCCTAGGGATGGCTCCATTTGAAGCTCTATATGGAAGAACTTGTCGCACACCTTTGAGTTGGGATAATCTTGAGGATAGAGTGGTAATTGGACCAGATATGTTGAAGGAAATGGAAAATCAAATCAGGTCAATTAGACAGAGGTTAAGGGAAGCAACAGACAGACAAAAGAGTTATGCGGATAGGAAAAGAACACAAAGGGAATTCGCAGTAGGTGAAAAAGTTTTCTTAAGGGTCAGGCCATATAAAAGCTCTATAAGTTTTGGTAAGAAGGCAAAGTTGGCACCACGTTATGTGGGACCCTTCGAAATCATAGAAAAGATAAACCCGGTTGCCTACAAATTGGCCCTACCTCCCCAGCTGAGTCGTATCCATGATGTTTTCCATATATCTCTTCTTAAGAAGTATGTACCTAATGAGAAACATGTTTTGAATTGGAATGCATTACAGGTCCAAGATCCCGGGAAAATAACAATAGAGCCATATCAAATCTTGGAGAGGCGCCAGTACCAATTGCGCAATAGGATGGTTGATCAAAGCAAAGTACAGTGGGATCAATATGATGAGGACAATGCTACTTGGGAAGATACAATTGATTTACAACAATCATTTCCCTTCTTGTTTTAAGCACTATTTAGATGCTATATTTCTTTTTGTTTCAAAGTACTATCTCTTTACTATATCAAACATATTAAATATATATGCATCGGGACGATGCACAAATAAGGGAGGGAGGATGTCACGGCTCCTCTCTTCCCAACTGCGTATTTTGCTACAGGTAAATGCTTGTTCACATTTGATATTCATGAAGTGACGTTTATCTCCACATTTCCTAAAAAACCTCAGCAAGTTGGGTCTAGCCATTAACAATTAATGAGAAAGGAATCTGATAAAGATCTTTGAAGGGAAAGCAAATTGAATTCACCAACTGTGGGAGTGAAGGCGCAGACATGTGAATTAAATTTCTACCAGCATAGCCCCACTGGCAGGGATACATCGCGCCGTCCACAACCACCCAAAATAGACTTCTGATCACCTCAGCCCACCCATGTTTCTCACGTTGGATTTTTATTCAACTGCCATAATAAATTTTGGAGCTAACTTCGAACTACAGTCTGGAAAGAATTTAATGCAAATTTACCTATAAATCTAAGGGATGAACTGGGTTGGAAGGTGCGCTCCAGTCTTATGTTCTTTTTGTTTATCTTTTTTTTTGCCTTATACAGTCTTCCTCCTCAGCGCCCTTCATTCTTGAAGTGATTCCAGAAGCCTGACTTCCCACCTCTTGGATTTGTATCAAGGATAAGCACCATCAGGTAGGTAACTCACCTTTTATTTTGACTGCTGCATATGTGATCTTTCGTTGCCTTCCTGTCATGTGTACATACACAGCAACTAGTTACAAAATGTTAAGCTGTCCATGTAAATCTACGCAGGCCATATTAGATGGAGAATACAAAACTCAACTAGGATAAGTAAAATAGTACAGATATGCTAGATGAACACTGCAATTTAGCTAGTAATTTTATGGTTATTGCCTGTCATCTTGCTAAAAAGAACAAAGGATAATCTATTGCTTGTTATGATTGTTCTTATTTAGAAATTGAGAGCATGGGTATCAACTGCACACTCAGTGTTACAAACTCCAAAGATCACAAGGAGAGCCTAGTTTAGGCGCCCAATTTTATTTAGTTATCCAAGAACGTTATAAGCTCTCTTTACTATTTCATTGATTTCCATGCTTATTTAGATAAGCTTGTTATATTCTAGATATCGGTGGAGAAGGTACTAAATGCTACAGATATATATATATATATTATAAATATAGTGGTTGTTCTTGCGCAAATTGTGAGAATGCAGGACGAAATAAGAGCAGTTAATGTTTATAAACAATTCCTAAATAGGAAAATTATTTATTATCGGAGTTATGAGATTTGAAAGATTATCTTTGATGTAATTATAATTTTTATTTCTTTGCTTTTCACATTCAATACTTGTCACCAAATTAATATTCTAAGGAAAAAGAAATTTACTCTAATGCATGTGCCTTATTTTTGCAACACATACAACAGTTACTTCTTTTTAGCTTAAGAGTAAATCAATTAAATGATATTGCCCTTCACTTCTCCTAAATATTAGGCATGTTGATAGGGGTGAATCCTCGTATAAATATTTCATATCGATGGAATGTGCATCCCGTTAGAATCATGAAAAAAAAAACTTCAAGTAAAAATCTTCTCCCCATGATTTCCTAAACTTTAGGCTAATAAGATGCACACTCTTCTTCAAAGCCTAAATACTAGGGAAGGAAGTAGCCTTAACGGAATCTTTCCTTTAAA
>VDFB02298766.1:0-25611 GCA_007258455.2 Sequoia sempervirens | reverse complement strand
TCTAGACTTCAATTTCAAATATAGATGAAATGAAACCTATTCTTACCTAGAAGTAACCTTCTATAAGAAATAGACAACATAAAAACTTCATCAAACAACCCTAGTTAATGGATAGTTTATTACTTTTCATAGTTTAGTCATGAAAATGTTGATTTCCTAGTGCTACATATTTAAAGGATAGGACAATAAGCCTTGCAACAAATATTGATGATATAAAAAAAAAGTGATTTCTTTTAACTTGCTAAGGGAAGCAGGGAATAATATATGTTATGAAATTTTCTGAATAATGCATGCATTCAATTTAAGTACTTGCTTAATTTATGTTGCTTGGGATTAATTTTATGAATGGATACGGTTTAGCTACTGAATAAATGGTTAAATAATTTCTTCAATGTTTATGACACTAAGATTATAACTTATTGACCAATGCTCGTTGTTTCATCTAATCATCGTGGGTTTAGATTCCTAATGAATGTTGTTAAAGTTACCATGCATTATGAGCTTTCTTTTCCTAAGTAATATTTAAGTATGTTAGATATAGATTTGAAAAAACTAATCAAAGAAGGAAAAACAAAACCAGCAGCGTTCGGTATTAATGATGCCTCTGGTTCACGTTTACGGGTAAAGCCGTCGCGCTTGAGCTACTGCATCTATAGCCTAATACAGCTGCAATAACGGCGTCTGTGGCATCATCCCTATAAATCGCCGGGGAGAAATAAGGGACATGAGTTGTTTAAAATCCAAAGGGAGGGAAATCCCCTTTGGATCGACAATCAAAAAAGATAAACAAAAATGTATCAAATCCGCTAGTGACAACCTAGAAAATTGTACTTAGGAATTTTCAGTGGTGCAAATATAATTCTAACTCAAAGATATAATCATGTGGATAAATTATTAGGAAATCATTTAAACGGGTCAAGGGAGACGAACATCATTAGGGAGTAGGGTTAGATGAAGGTTAATAGGTAAACAATAAATGGTCAAGGCGATCGTTTATTATCCATGCTTCCCATCGTGGGTAGCAACCGCAGAGGAACTGTCTAGGGGAAATAAAAACCCTAGAAAGGGTTGCGTACCCACTTTATAACAGTTCACATAAACATAGCCTAGAAAATAGAACTACATATTTTATGCCTTGATCCCGTTTGGAAGCAGGGTATGTAGGCAGTCTGGGAAGCGAAGGATGCCCCCAATACTCAGGCGTTCGAGAATGGGGTTTAGGGTTGGAGAGATCACATAACTAGTTATAAGAGATAATCAACCAAAATACATGCAACTATACTCGAAAGAATCCCGCATGGATTGCTTGATTCCCCGAGGCCCTTAGGCCAAATTCCGAGGCGGGTTTCAAGTTTAGAATTACAATTTTACATACCCCTGAGGACGACGACCTCGGTGCACTTTTAGTAGAAAGTGTGGTCATCAGGGAAGCGACTCAGGATCCGGATGATCCCGATGAGTCCAAGACTCTGGCCAGAGCACGTACCTATCATATGATAGATGCCTGCCTCGTTTAGGTGGATGCCTATTCCGATTATATGAATAGATGTATTCCTATTCCATATGAATAGATGAAGTGAATTCCTGTTCCGTATGAACAGATGATATATCTATCCCGTATGGATAGAAGTTCCCGAGTATACTTGTGAATGAATAATTAAAAAAAAAAAATCAGAGTGGTATTTCCGGTTAAAAATTAATTGGGTCTTTACATGTGGTATCAGAGCGAGATTCAAAAACTAGGCCTTGAGCTTACTACAATTCGCGCAATCAAAATATGTACTTTAAAAGTTAGAAATAACCTTTTTCAAAACTTAGAATAATACTAATATGTGAATATTTAAACAGGAATTCTAAATGTCGAGGGGAAGAGCAACTCGAGCTGGTGTCGGTAGAAGGCCAAAAGGGAACAAAGATGATGAACCACAAGCTCATGATGGGATTGAAGCAATAATAGAACTGTTAACTGAACAAAGAGATAAAATCAACTCTTTGGAGCAAACGGTACAAGAACTTCGAACAAGACAAGATAATATTGAAAATATAGTTGAACCTCAAATTGAAAACCCTCCTGACGGAGATAATCCAGAGCATAACATAATGGATGTTATTGCACCTAGGAGAGAAAATCCTATTCTAGAATTAACTAAGGACTTGAAGAAAATCACCCCTCCAAAATTTGATGGGAATCAACTAGGAGAAAGGGCAGAAAACTGGCTTAATGAAATGGAAAAGTATTTTGAGTTAAGGGATTTCAGCAAAACTACTAAGGCCTTATGGGGGTCCTACCAACTTGTTGGTGAAGCAGCTAGTTGGTGGACTAATGTGAAGGAACAAAATAAGTACACCAAGGAGGACATAACATGGGAACAATTTGTTGAGCACTTTCGTAAAAGGTGGCTACCACAATTGTTTTTCGATGAGAAGATGACTGAGTTTCACAACCTTCGACAAGGATCTCTAACAGTTCAACAATATTGGGATAGGTTTGCCAAACTGCTAAAATATGTGCCAATATATCAACAAGATGAAAAGAGCCAAACTAGGAAATTCATTTTGGGATTAAATACCAACATAGGAGCAGAGGTTGACATGCATGGACCAGAAGGTATGAATGAAGTGTTAGAGAAATCCTTAAAGCAAGAGAGGAAGTTACAAGCTTTAACTTCAACAAGACAATCTTTTAGGAGTAATAATTTCAAGAGGAAACAAGAATTTAGAAGGAATCAAAACTTCAACAAGAACCTAAGGAACAACTCATCAGAAAGAAGACCACCTCCAAATCATAATCAAAGGTACAATGTGAATAACACTAACAGAAACAACTTCAACAAAAATGAACCAAGGAACTATAATTGGCCAAGGCTCAATGAAGCAAGCAATAACCAGCCTAAAAATCCAATGCAACGAGGACCACCAGGTGGATGTTTCATGTGTGGAGGGAATCACTTTGCTAGAGAATGTCCAAGGATGCAAAGTCAGATGAAAGCAAATCAACCTCAGAGGGGACCTACTCAAAGGATTCATGCAGCAGTAAGAAATCGACGTACTCGATCCCAGAATGTGCCCATAGAGACTACAGGTACTCTATTTGGAAAACTAGTCTCAATTCTAATAGATACTGGATCATCTGAATGTTTTATTTCACCTGAATTTGTAAGGAAAAATGTATTTAAAGTTAATCATATGGAATCATCATGGACAGTCCAGTATGGGGATAAGGCAGTTAAAGAGGTGACCCAGTGTCTATCCGATGCAGAAATACAATTCCCTAACTTTAATACAAAGGTAGACCTTTATGTGGCACCTTTAGGATCATATGATGTGATCATTGGAATGAGTTGGTTGACAAACCATCAAGAAAATGTAGACTATTACAACAAATGGGTAGAATGTTTAGATGATATAGGGAAAAGGGTTGTGATTCAAGGGAAACATAGGCCTATAAGTATGGAAATCATATCAGCTATGCAAATGAAAAGAGAAAAGAGAAAGGGGGCTCTAGTATACATGGTTACCATGGATGAAAAGGAAGAAGGCAATGCTCCAATGCTCCAAAATTCTCCTTACCTTCAAGATTTTAGTGATGTGTTTCCAGAAGAACTACCAGGGCTACCCCCAAAAAGAAAATTTGACTTCTCCATTGATATAGTTCCAGGAGCTGAACCGGTGTCTAAGGCACCTTATCGAATGAACACAGCGGAGCTGGTAGAACTCAAGATGCAATTGGAAGAATTGCTTGGGAAAGGTCTCATAAGACCAAGTGTATCCCCTTGGGGAGCACCGGTTTTGTTTGTTAAAAAGAAAGATGGAACCTTAAGATTATGTATTGATTACAGAATGCTTAACAAAGTCACCATAAAGAATAGGTACCCTTTACCACGCATAGAGGATCTCTTTGAACAAATGAAAGGAGCAACTGTGTTTTCTAAGATAGATCTTCGATCAGGGTACCACCAACTCAGGATAAAGGAAGAAGATATCCCGAAAACAACCTTTAGAACAAGGTATGGGCATTATGAATTTACAGTTGTACCTTTTGGTGTGACTAATGCTCCAGCTGCCTTTATGAACTTGATGAATAGTGTGTTCCATGACTACTTGGATAAATTTGTCTTGGTCTTCTTAGATGATATCTTGATTTATTCCAAAAATGAGGAGGAACACCTAGCACATCTTCAGTTAATTTTGCAAAGGTTGAGAGAACATAGGCTATATGGGAAACTATCAAAATGTGCATTCTTTAAAAAGAAAATACATTACTTAGGTCACATCATTTTAGAAGATGGTATTGTAGTATATCCAGATAAGATAAAAGCCATAGAGGAATGGCCAATTCCAAAAAATGTGTCTGAGGTAAGAAGTTTTATGGGACTTGCAGGATATTATAGGAGATTCATAGAAGGATTCTCAAAAATTGCAAACCCAATCACTTCATTACAAAGAAAGGGTAAGAAATTCTTGTGGACTGAACATTGTGATAAGGCATTTCAAAATTTGAAGGAAAAATTAACCACTGCACCTATCTTAAAGGTTCCAGAACCAAATGGACACTTCATAGTTGTGACAGATGCTTCCATTGAAGGTCTAGGTGGGGTACTCATTCAAGATGAAGGTGTGGTAGCATATGAATCAAGGAAATTGAAAAATCATGAAGTAAACTATGCACCTCACGATTTGGAACTTGCAGCAATTGTACATGCTCTTCAGAAATGGAGACATTTTCTCTTAGGAAAGCCATTTGAGTTAAAAACTGACCATCAAGGACTCAAGTACATCTTCACGCAACCTCACTTGAATGCTAGACAAAGAAGATGGTTAGAATTTCTGAGCGAATACGATTTTGAGATAGAATATATTAAGGGAAAAGAAAATAGGGTTGCAGATGCACTAAGCAGAAGGAGGCACTTGATGAATATGGTAATATTCAAAACCACTTTTAGAGAAAAAGTTCTGAATAAACAAAAAGAAGATTCATGGTATAAACAGGTCAAATCGACCTTAGAAAATGATCCAGCTGATCCTAGTATAAAAGGGTATAATCTAGATGGTGACAAAATGCTTCGATACAACAATAGGATATATGTTCCAAACTGTAAAGAGTTAAGAGAGTTGGTTTTAAGTGAAGCCCACAATACCCCTTATTCAGGACACCCTGGGGCAAACAAACTCTATTCAGACCTTAAGAAACTATATTTTTGGCAAGGAATGAAGAATGACATAGTACTCTATGTAGCTAAATGTCTTGAATGTCAGAGGGTGAAGGCAGAGCATAGCCATCCTGCGGGATTATTATACCCCCATGATATACCACATCATAAGTGGCAGGTTATTAGTATGGATTTTATTCAAGGATTGCCTACAACACCTTACAGGCATAACACAATAATGGTGGTAATTGACAAACTTACCAAGGTTGCTCACTTCATAGCAGGAAATATAACAGATGATGCTCCAACTTTGGCTAAACGTTTTGTGAAGGAAATTTTTAGATTACATGGAATTCCAGAAAAGATCATATCTGATAGGGATGCTAGATTCACTTCAAGGTTTTGGACAACTCTTCAATCAGCTTTGGGGACACAATTAAATTTCAGTACAGCATATCACCCTGAAACAGATGGCCAAACTGAAAGGACAAATCAAATTGTGGAAGACCTTCTACGTATGTACTGTATGGACCAACAATCTAAGTGGGAAGAATATCTTCCACTAGTAGAGTTTGCATACAATAACTCTTTTCAAGTCTCCCTAGGGATGGCTCCATTTGAAGCTCTATATGGAAGAACTTGTCGTACACCTTTGAGTTGGGATAATCTTGAGGATAGAGTGGTAATTGGACTAGATATGTTGAAGGAAATGGAAAATCAAATCAGGTCAATTAGACAGAGGTTAAGGGAAGCAACAGACAGACAAAAGAGTTATGCGGATAGGAAAAGAACACAAAGGGAATTCGCAGTAGGTGAAAAAGTTTTCTTAAGGGTCAGGCCATATAAAAGCTCTATAAGTTTTGGTAAGAAGGCAAAGTTGGCACCACGTTATGTGGGACCCTTCGAAATCATAGAAAAGATAAACCCGGTTGCCTACAAATTGGCCCTACCTCCCCAGCTGAGTCGTATCCATGATGTTTTCCATATATCTCTTCTTAAGAAGTATGTACCTAATGAGAAACATGTTTTGAATTGGAATGCATTACAGGTCCAAGATCCCGGGAAAATAACAATAGAGCCATATCAAATCTTGGAGAGGCGCCAGTACCAATTGCGCAATAGGATGGTTGATCAAAGCAAAGTACAGTGGGATCAATATGATGAGGACAATGCTACTTGGGAAGATACAATTGATTTACAACAATCATTTCCCTTCTTGTTTTAAGCACTATTTAGATGCTATATTTCTTTTTGTTTCAAAGTACTATCTCTTTACTATATCAAACATATTAAATATATATGCATCGGGACGATGCACAAATAAGGGAGGGAGGATGTCACGGCTCCTCTCTTCCCAACTGCGTATTTTGCTACAGGTACATGCTTGTTCACATTTGATATTCATGAAGTGACGTTTATCTCCACATTTCCTAAAAAACCTCAGCAAGTTGGGTCTAGCCATTAACAATTAATGAGAAAGGAATCTGATAAAGATCTTTGAAGGGAAAGCAAATTGAATTCACCAACTGTGGGAGTGAAGGCGCAGACATGTGAATTAAATTTCTACCAGCATAGCCCCACTGGCAGGGATACATCGCGCCGTCCACAACCACCCAAAATAGACTTCTGATCACCTCAGCCCACCCATGTTTCTCACGTTGGATTTTTATTCAACTGCCATAATAAATTTTGGAGCTAACTTCGAACTACAGTCTGGAAAGAATTTAATGCAAATTTACCTATAAATCTAAGGGATGAACTGGGTTGGAAGGTGCGCTCCAGTCTTATGTTCTTTTTGTTTATCTTTTTTTTTTCCTTATACAGTCTTCCTCCTCAGCGCCCTTCATTCTTGAAGTGATTCCAGAAGCCTGACTTCCCACCTCTTGGATTTGTATCAAGGATAAGCACCATCAGGTAGGTAACTCACCTTTTATTTTGACTGCTGCATATGTGATCTTTCGTTGCCTTCCTGTCATGTGTACATACACAGCAACTAGTTACAAAATGTTAAGCTATCCATGTAAATCTACGCAGGCCATATTAGATGGAGAATACAAAACTCAACTAGGATAAGTAAAATAGTACAGATATGCTAGATGAACACTGCAATTTAGCTAGTAATTTTATGGTTATTGCCTGTCATCTTGCTAAAAAGAACAAAGGATAATCTATTGCTTGTTATGATTGTTCTTATTTAGAAATTGAGAGCATGGGTATCAACTGCACACTCAGTGTTACAAACTCCAAAGATCACAAGGAGAGCCTAGTTTAGGCGCCCAATTTTATTTAGTTATCCAAGAACGTTATAAGCTCTCTTTACTATTTCATTGATTTCCATGCTTATTTAGATAAGCTTGTTATATTCTAGATATCGGTGGAGAAGGTACTAAATGCTACAGATATATATATATATATTATAAATATAGTGGTTGTTCTTGCGCAAATTGTGAGAATGCAGGACGAAATAAGAGCAGTTAATGTTTATAAACAATTCCTAAATAGGAAAATTATTTATTATCGGAGTTATGAGATTTGAAAGATTATCTTTGATGTAATTATAATTTTTATTTCTTTGCTTTTCACATTCAATACTTGTCACCAAATTAATATTCTAAGGAAAAAGAAATTTACTCTAATGCATGTGCCTTATTTTTGCAACACATACAACAGTTACTTCTTTTTAGCTTAAGAGTAAATCAATTAAATGATATTTCCCTTCACTTCTCCTAAATATTAGGCATGTTGATAGGGGTGCATCCTCGTATAAATATTTCATATCGATGGAATGTGCATCCCGTTAGAATCATGAAAAAAAAACTTCAAGTAAAAATCTTCTCCCCATGATTTCCTAAACTTTAGGCTAATAAGATGCACACTCTTCTTCAAAGCCTAAATACTAGGGAAGGAAGTAGCCTTAACGGAATCTTTCCTTTAAAAAGAGGAAGAGAATAGTAGGAGTTAATATTTCAAAAAAGATTAGTTAAATTTTTTTTAACTATTTTATTTTATGAACTTTTTCAAATATTCTATTTAGATGAATAGTATAGGTTAATATCTTTAAAGAAAGGATTAGTTAACATTTTAACTTTCCAAGATATATTATTATTTCAAGTACTTCTTTTAAGGAAATATTTATAGGAAGATAGTTTCCTTTAGTATAATATTTATTTTTAGAAAAATGTAATTGTTATCTAGTGTGGTTAGGCTTGGAAATTTTCAATAGATTTAAAGATAGCCTTAATCCAAAAACCATGTAATAATATCAATAAACTTCTTTGACATAGATAGTTAAAACAAACGCTTGAACTTATAAAATATAATGAGATAAATAAATAAATAAATAGAAGTTTTCTAGACATTTATTAATATTGCTCTTGATTGACTATAGCCAAGCATAAAAGTACTTTTTTTTCAATTCTAGCAAACCTTCTATTAACACATATTGGGTCTAGACTTCAATTTCAAATATAAATTAAATGAAACCTATTCTTACCTAGAAGTAACCTTCTATAAGAAATAGACAACATAAAAACTTCATCAAACAACCCTAGTTAATGGATAGTTTATTACTTTTCATAATTTAGTCATGAAAATGTTGATTTCCTAGTGCTACATAAAAGTGTTATATGTTTAAAATACAGGACAATAAACCTTGCAATAAATATTGATGATATAAAAAAAAAAGTGATTTCTTTTAACTTGCTAAGGGAAGTAGGGAATAATATATGTTATGAATTTTTTTGAAATAATGCATGCATTCAATTTAAGTACTTGCTTAATTTATGTTGCTTGGGATTAATTTTATGGATGGATACGGTTTAGCTACTGAATAAATGGTTAAATAATTTCTTCAATGTTTATGACACTTAAATAC
Organism: Sequoia sempervirens; assembly: GCA_007258455.2. Classification (NCBI taxonomy): domain Eukaryota; kingdom Viridiplantae; phylum Streptophyta; class Pinopsida; order Cupressales; family Cupressaceae; genus Sequoia; species Sequoia sempervirens. The sequence goes on along the minus strand of VDFB02298766.1, from coordinate 16,587 downwards.
TAAGATTATAACTTATTATAAGTTATTGACCAATGCTCGTTGTTTCATCTAATCATCATGGGTTTAGATTCCTAATGAATATTGTTAAGGTTGCCATGCATTATGAGCTTTCTTTTCCTAAGTAATATTTAAGTATGTTAGATATAGATTTGAAAACTAATCAAAGAAGGAAAAACAAAACCAGCAACGTTCGGTATTAATGATGCCTCTGGTTCACATTTACGGGTAAAGCCGTCGCGCTTGAGCTACTGCATCTATAGCCTAATACAGCTGCAATAATGGCGTATGTGGCATCGTCCCTATAAATCGCCGGGGAGAAATAAGGAACATGGGTTGTTTAAAATCCAAAGGGAGGGAAATCCCCTTTGGATCGATAATCTAAAAAGATAAAACAAAAATTAATCAAATCTGCTAGTGACAACCTAGAAAACTGTAACTTAGGAATCTTCAATTCAAGATATAATCGTGTGGATAAATCATTAGGGAATCATTTAAACAGGTCAAGGGAGAGGAACTTCATTAGGGAGTAGGGTTAGATGAATGTTAATAGGTAAACAATAAATGGTCAAGGCGATCATTTATTATCCATGCTTCCCATCGTGGGTAGAAACCGCAGAGGAACTGTCTAGGGGAAATAAAAACCCTAGAAAGGGTTGCGTACCCGCTTTATAACAATTCACATAAACATAGCCTAGAAAACAGAACTACATATTTTACGCCTTAATCCCGTTTGGAAGCAGGGTATGTAGGCAGTCTGGGAAACGAAGGATGCTCCCAGTACTCAGGTGTTTGGGAATGGGGTTTAGGGTTGGAGAGATCACATAACTAGTTATATAAGATAATCAACCAAAATACATGCAACTATACTCGGAAGAATCCCGCATGGATTGCTTGATTCCCCGAGGCCCTTAGGCCAAATTCTGAGGCGGGTTTCAAGTTTAGAATTACAATTTTACATACCCCTAAGGACGACGACCTCGGTGCACTTTTAGTAGAAAGTGTGGTCATCAGGGAAGCGACTCAGGATCCGGATGATCCCGATGAGTCCAAGACTCTGGCCAGAGCACGTACCTATCATATGATAGATGCCTACCTCGTTTAGGTGGATGCCTATTCCGATTATATGAATAGATGTATTCCTATTCCATATGAATAGATGAAGTGAATTCCTGTTCCGTATGAACAGATGATATATCTATCCCGTATGGATAGAAGTTCCCGAGTATACTTGTGAATGAATACTTAAAAAAAAAAATATAGTGGTATTTCGGTTAAAATTAATTGGGTCTTCTGGCTATCTCCTATATTTTGTTGGTTTATGCAGGTGCTACTTCTAGAGACTATTTTACTATTTTTGTAAGGGATGGGAGCCCCTTCCCTATTTAATCAATCAAAAACATACATGATAATAAAGATCCTCAACTTTTCAAAGAAGAAAGAAATGAAAAACACTAGAGATCTACTTTCTTCTAAAAAATTGACTCCTTGGCCCTCTTTGTAGATTTTTTATCCATTCTAAAAATACAAGAAATCATGCTTGATTTTATGCTACATAAATTAGGTTTTTAACCACTTCTTACTTAGTAGAGAGATTGGTGTTGGAATTTTAACGTACCTTTCATAAGATACTCTCCTTACCTTTTATTTTAAGTCTTTTTATTAAAATTTTAAAGTTTAAGTGTTGTTCTATATTTTTTCTCCTAAGCTTCATCTTCTCTTATTCAATCTTATTTTAAGAATAAGATTCAAGTCAAGTTGGATTGAATCCTATGTAATTTGTTTGATTAGGGTGGGCCTTCATATTGGGTAACCATTGCACCATTTGTGTTTTTCTTATCCCATATTTCTAGCCTATACATAAATTTGAACTTTTAATCATATTTTCTAGACAATGTGCTCTCAATCCTAAAGTGACTAGAAATAGATTCACAATATTTTTATCCCTTCAATCAAAACCAATAACACAATATATTTATCAATTTCAGGATTTTAATAAATAGAAAAAATATAATGCTTTAATTTAGAGTTTATTTAGATATATCATTTTTTCATGGTTGGAAATCAATAAATTCTACAATTTTTAGAAATGAACTCTTGTCATGGGATTTATTTTATCTTAATCAAATAAAATTATCTTAAATCTATGATTATTTTTCAAATATAGGAACATAAAAGAGAAGGCAGTATTGGATTTTTAAAATCTCAAAGATATGATCATTCACTAGGTCATTACACTCTATGGGTTTTATGATGCATGAGTTTCCTACCACTATCTCTTTGTTTGTAAGGCCTTGATGACGATGCAAGGATTCATAGTCATTCATGAGTTGCAAGATTTTTCCCTCACAAAAACCTAACAAGGAAGGTAATTTATAACAATCATTTGGGAGACAATACGCACTAGTACTTTTCCATCTCAATGGGATTCTCTAGTTCTTGAAGCAATAGGTTTTGATAAGCTCACACATAAACCTTTATAAGTGTTCTTGTTGATTCAATTCCTATTGAATCTACCCCACGAGATGGATAGAAGGAATTTGATCCTTCTAAGGAAACTTTCCTATAGGTACCTCTCCCACCCAAGTATTCAATCCTCCTCCTCTCTATGTTGTGTTGTATGCTTAATGTTCCTTTTTCCCCTTTTTTCCTCATTCTTACAATAGCCTTGTTAAGGATAGATATTTGATACATATATTATTTTGGATGCTATTATTTGGATGAGTTGTGCATAGTTATTGAAATCTTTTTCACTCTAAAATCATCATTGTGATTTATATTTTTATGTTTTGTTTAATAAAATATGAAGAGGATTTTTCTAATAAAACATTAAGGACTATGAAAGATGAACTTGCAAGATAAGAATTTTACTTTTAGAAATATTGAAAATCAAGATACATTAATTTTTCTCTTAACTTTTACTTATTTATTGCTCTCTTATCTTCATTATTTTTATTATGTTTAAATCATTTAATGTTCACATTGTTGTTCTTAAGACTAGCTCATTAAGGATTAAAACTATGTCCATTATGAAGTCATACTCTTTTATTTTTATTTATGTGATAAATGTATTTAATAAAGATACTTGAAAGTGTGTATTCTTATTATGGTGAAAGAATAAAACCTTTTAGTGAAAACTCTAATTAAACATTAAGTGATTTAGGATCCAAACAATCATTAGTCAATTTTATAACTTATCAAATCATCTTATTTTGATTAATAAAAAATAAATATTATATTGTTAAAATATTTGTGGTCATTAGGAAACTCTCAAGAACCTCTTTTGATTTTTTCCTAAAGCTTAAGTCATGTGGACTTGGATTCACAATTTTTTGGACCCTTTGAACCTAAGTCATTCTCATGGCATATATTTTTGTTGAGGGACTAACCTAGAATCCTCTCTAGATATACCCAAATTTGGAATTTTTTCAAGGTGGAAACTCTTTTTAGCATATAGAAGGAAAAAATTTATGTTTTATTTTCTAGACACTAACTTTTCACTTTACACCAAGGCTATGATTCATTCTAATGCACTTATGTAGATCCAAGTGAAAACAAATAAGCTTGCAGCACATCTTCAAATGCTCTTTGATCATTGGGCTAATATCTTGTGCACTATTTCCAAAGTCCCTTCAACTCTTGCCTCTATTTAAGACCATTCTCCAACTCATGGAAATTATCAGAGGCATAGCCACTTTGCTCATGGTGAATGGTATGCACACTCTCATGGCTCTCAAACTCTTGTACAAAGAATTAAGGATCAATATCTCTGAATTCTTATTGAAATAAAGATTGATAATGAATATACAAATGAAAATGAAATTGGTTTATGCTTAAATAATCATTTAGAAAGTAATAGTACAAAACCACATAAATTAACTCAATTAACACAAAGTTTAAATGAAAACAATGAAATTTAAAGAACTACACAACTTAAATCTTATACACACACACATAACACAAGTATCTAGGAAGTTGTACAAAACATCATTGAATATCATTTAAATTTTTGGTACCAACTAATAATTCACTAAAATAAGTGCTCAAATTTGAAATAATAAAATAATGACATTTAGTTAGAAATCTAATGAAGATATGCTATGAAAAATGTTTGGAAGTGTTTCACTAATGTATAGAAGAACCAAGATTAATACATATGTCGTGGAATCTAGAAAACAATTGTTTGTTCATTTGGTTCACTATTGTGATCATGGAAGCAATCTATGTGATTGTGGATTTGAACTCAACTTGTAGATCTAAATTTTAAAAAATAGATTTGAACTTTGTTAATTTTATATCGAATTTATGCTTGTCTCAACCCACCTAAAATCACTATGTCTCTCCCTATAAACCTGGCTATGGGTTTGGTGGCTAGCCAAACTCTTGCAAATTTCCTTGTCTTCATCTTTTCATATCATATGTTCATGACACTTAGCCTCCAAATGAAGACAAAAAAGATGATGATAGCAATAATGGTTGGTAGCCTCTTGTGGATAATTTGAACCTTGATGATATTTGGTGTAAAATAGATTATAACAACCCTCCTCCTCCTACTATGAATATTTTCTCTTGGTACATAATAGGTTGTTATTATATTTTATTCTAGATTTTATCCCATTTAAATATTTAAATATGACTTCTACAACTAATTTTTTAATACATATAATATTATTTTATAAATAATAACACACACACTTATTTAGTGTCCATGAGAATACACATCCTTGCAAAGAATTATGGGTCTTGAAAATAAACCATATCATTCTTTTGAAAATTCCCTAACATTTCCAATATTTTAAGATTTTTGTATTCTGAAGGAAGAAATTACAATTGCACCCAAAAAGTAATGTACTTAATGCAAGGACTGAATGGATTTGAATTTGGCTCCCATAGTTGAAAATAAAAGCCTAAACCATTTAAAAATATCTTTCCATTTGGATAGAAAAAATTTCAAAAAAAAACTTTTCTTTAAAAATAGATTTGTCACCCCAAACCAACAATCTTTAACCCAAAGATTAAGTGTTCCTTTATCAATAATATAGTTCTAGAACTTACCAATGAGGGATTTTTTTAAGTTCTAACACATGCGGCATGATGAGATCTTTTGAAATAGATATTTGAAGAAGAGGATCCCTATGCCAATCTCAATTGTGCTCTTGTTTTTTTTGGATATCACCAAACAATTTGTACTCCAAAAAAATTCTTTTGATTCCTCTTAAGAGAATGAAGGGGAAAATATCTTGGATAACTTTTTTCCCTGCAATGTGAAAAATCCCTTGGTACATGTGAAAAAGATGATGCATGTAAGCGTGAATTGTCCCTATTGATATTATCCTAATGCAAAGATTGATGATGATTTAAATAACATAATGAATATCCCTAGACACTTTCAGATGGGAGGGGCCATAATGTAGAGCTTCTAAAAATGACCATTTTCAATTGGTACAAGAATGCTCCATGAATGTTTACTCTACTCTTACAAGATTCAATTGTTACAAGAACACTCCATGAACATTTACCCTACTCTTACAGGATGCACCTTTTACAAGAATGCTCCATGAATGTTTACCCTACTCTTACAAGATGAAGCTTGAAAGATTTGATTTTCACCAAATCAATTGAAAACTATTTAAAAATGTAGTATTCCATACTTCCTAAATCAATTTCCTACAAATTTTATTATATTTTTTTCACATTTTATAGATAAATCTTTTGATTTATTATGTGAATTTATTCAAGTCTACATTTTATGATTTTAATTACCACTTTTGGTCCATCATGATCTTGAACTCACCCTTCTCATATTTTTTTAGGAATACAAACAATATATTGGTTGTGTCTAAATTTTATCCCTGTCTCCGTAAACCTCTAGTCAGATCCATTTGTAAAATGGATGCATCTTTCATATTTACTATTTACTTCTAGAGAGCATGAAAAATAAATGGCTAAGGTTTTTATTTATAACTAAACACCTCTCTTAAATATTATGCATGTCTCTTCATGCTCAAATAAAAAAAATTAATGTTTACCTAATTTTTGTATTTAAGTTATTATCCAACCAAGCTTAAACTTAGACGCACACTATCAAAGGAAATTCAATTTGTGGTTATCTTCAGTAGATAAATGCTAGAGCTTTGGCCCCCTAAATAATTTTTCAACTATATGAAATTTAAGAATTCTAATGAGAAAATTAAAGAATTCAAAATTATCCATAAATTTCACACTAATATTTGTGAAATATTTGGGTCATTTCAACACCATAATGACATAGTGTTTTAGGACCATTCTAAATTTTTGAAACATTCTTGTAGACACTCAAATAATCCTAATTGACATTTTGCATCTAAATCTAACTAATTAACATCAAATTCCTCTATTAATCAAATAAAGTAATTTATTATATTAATTCACTAATGTTTATCCTGATTGACTTAATAAATCAATTTATTTAATCAAAATCCTAAAGTCCTCCATGTGATTTTAATAAACCAATTATTTAAATTAAATTTCAAATCCCCTATTCGCTCAAGTTAATTAATTCGACACTTAACTCCTAATCATGATTACCCATCCCTCTAGCTTCTTGACTCAACTGGTCAAACTCAACCTAACTAACCCACCCACTTGCACATGAAAATCAATTAATTATCTAATTATCTCATTTTCCCTCACAAAGGTATATTCTAATGGAATATTCCTTCATTAACTCCATTTATTTGACTTTCTTGCACAAAATATTTCCCTCCAAAATACCTCAATCATATTCATTTAATGCCCCTTACACATGCATTAATCTCTCTTACACCTCTCAAATCCTCAACCACATGCATTAACCGTGCACATTCTCCAAAATGTGCTCCACCTTCCTCCACTAGCCTTGTGACAAGTGTCACAATATCATTACCTCTTCTTTAGTCCCACATTCCTCCCATCTCTTCATTCTTCAACTCCTAATCCATACATTAGAAGCCACTTTCATCTGCTACAATCCATAATATGTGATTTCAACTATAGGCACTTGCATCTTCATCACTCATCTTGTTTTTCATCACATTTTGAATGCTTGTTCATCATATTTTGGAAGCTCATCACAAGGGATTGAGAAATGGCTCTCTTTTCACATCAAAGGAGCACCAATCCCCCTATGGGATTTAGGTTTGGTCCATCTTAGATAGGTTTACATGTTTGTATGCTTTCTTTGTGTGATTTTATTATCATGTTTTCTTATCTTAATGTGATCAAGAATTTCATAGGGAGCTTGATTTGTCTTTGCTAACTTGACTAACTTTCTTGTGTGTTGATCATGTTGGCATGAGGTCTAAATTTGGCTCACATTTTTGTGCCCACCCATGGGGGCAATGCTTGATCATGAGAGGCCTTGCTTCAGCTTACATTTCTACCCTTTATGCATTAATATTTGACTATACCTATGTATTAACATAAATGTAATAATCCAAGTGAATGACAAGAGTAAATCCATTGCATAGATGGTTATAATGTGGTTTGCCCGGTACCACTTGAGGCCTGTGTTTGATACTTCCCAAGCATTATTTATAACATGTTGCTTACATTGAGCATAAAAAAAGGTTAGTTCATGGTGATTTATGATATCATTTTATATTGCTCATGTTTTTCTATATTCAGCCTAAAAATAAGACACAATAGGGTATTAGCGAACTATCACTTCTAACTATCTTCTAACTATTTATTAGCAAGCTTATAAGTGGGTGTTTTCTTTATTAGAAGTAAAAATATATATATTCATTCCATAGTTTCATTCCCTGCATTAAGAGACACTTGATTTGTGAAGGGAAAGTCAATAGTATTAAATAGGAAAAGAGATTTCATATTATTACTACATTGTACAAGATTTCTTAGCATATGATTTTGAAGAATGAATGTGTGATGGCTCCATTAAGGTAGAAACACCCAATTGCAAATGCTGACATGAAGACATTGAACTCAATGCACCTGTATTTTATAGTTGGTGAGTTTTACCATCCAGAACAAAAGAAATCAATTAATGTTATGATCACTATTTTACTTGAGAGTTTTATAATGCATTAATGTTATGATTGTTATTTTTGCTTGTAATATTTGATGGAAAGCTGCAGATAATGGTTGATAATAGGGCCATTTTCAAATCAGGCTTTGATTTCCTTGGGCAATGGAAATACATAAATGCAGCTCCATCGCCATCATATTCAGGCTTTGAGTTTTGTGGGACTTTCTCTCTAAATATTGGGAGTTTTCACTCTGGCATCTTGGCAGTACATCATTCACCTATGAAGCATCTAATCATATCACCATTGTCTTCCAACACTGTTAGCATTTCTTTATAATAAAGTAATGTTGTGACTACTTTGATCTCGATATTCTTCACAAAATGATTTCTTATTGGTCAAGTAATTAGTTTTAATAAATAACATGGCATTGAAATCCTTTGGTATTGGGAGCTTTGAGAGTGGAGGAACTTGAAAATCACTTGAAAAGTATATTGCTTTACACAACAATAGAAAAAAAGAACATTTGTCATTCTTTGTTTTATATTGAACAATAGTTATGCAAATAGGAATGGCGTTTACTAAGAAAGCTTAAAAAACTAAAAGTGCAAGGCATAAATTCATTCCGCATAGTGTTCACTATAGAAGTTCCAATTTAGAAATGTGTGGGGTGCAGATCCATTCCACAGAGCTTGCATTGATTGTAATTTATATTGTTGTGATGTTTGTTTGATCTACACAAACAATATTTAATGCTCCTTCATATGGTGGTGGGCGAATCTATGCTTAAAAGGTCGCTCAAATATGTGGATTTGAAATTTACATTTGCTTCTCCATCTTGTTAAGCTTCTTCGTTGATTGTTAGATAGATGCTTCAAATTGACATTATTGTTCTTATTTAATGCATCATTTTTCATCTGTGTTTGAAATGGTGATTTTGATGCAGGAGAATAAAATGATTCCAATAATAAAATAGTTAATTTCTTTGTTTGAAGCAAAAAGGATTGAAGATCACCCCTGTGCTGTAATTGGAGGATTTTAGAGGTGAAATTTAGGGTGCATTTTGAGCACATCGTATTCCTAATATTCATTACTTTGATATTAATAATATCATTATTGATGTGGTTGAAATCATTAATACATTAAATTTGGTTGAGCACTATGTTTGATGAGGGTGCATTTTATGACAGATATTATTAACTTTTTTTTGCTTCTTTTGCAAATGATGAGGTGCTTCAACAGGTTTTGAAATGGATGTGATGGATTATAGTTTGCAGTTTATCCACATTAAACTAAGAAGAAAAGATTGGACGCCATATGATAGCCATTAGGTTGTATTCCATTTATTACTAAAAGTAAATGTTATATGTGTCATTTCTTGATGATGTTGTCATGATTTTGTTGGACATCAGTGCAATTATGAATGACAGTATTCTGTGCAATTGAAGCATTTATTTATCTCTTCTTATAATCATGCTTGGTGTGGTGTAAGTATTCTACCACTACTACTGTTCAATGCCTTTTGCTTATTTTTTGGTAGTTTTTAATTTGGTGGACAATTTGATCAAAAAACTATCAAACAATGCTCTTGTTTTAAATCTAGAAAATGATCTAATGTTGGAGTAAAAAGCTTGTTGCATGCCACTAGAGTCCATTTTTATCAAAAATATCTTTTAACTCACACATTACAATCATGGAAATGCTTTAGAGAAGACTCTTGAAATCAGTAAAGATCATTAGTGTTTGATTTTTTCTATATTTATCCATTGTTTTTCAATATCATATTGCTATTCAATCTCAGTCTTGTTGCTTCTATGCACTAATATTTGTGTTTTATTTGAGTGCAGAATTAGAAAATTTTTGAATTAAAAAACTATCACTTCTTAACATTTGTTTTTTTTAAGTGATATGCTTTTAGATGTTTTTTGAATATATCAATATACAATTTGAAATTTTGAACATGTTGATAACTAATTTGCGGATTTCTTGAAGATGATGGAGTAGCAAGGTGGAGAAAATCTAGAAAATAACGGTGAAGATTTGAGTTGGACATTGAACTTGAACTTGGAAAAAACATTCTTAAATGTTTATTGTAATAGTCTAGAGCATTCATTTGTTGCTTTTATTTTCTATTTTAGGCCAACTCACTTTTGTTTTGGGTTTAAAATTAACCATTGATTTGATATCTTCAAGTTGGTTAAAATTGAACCTAGAAACTTATTAGACTTTTATTTTGGGTTAAAATTGAACAAACAACTTCACATGTTTTTGGTGCTTAAAACAAACTCATCATTGCTTTGGGGGCTTAAAACGAACTTGTGCTTTCATTTTCTTGTGATTTTTTACAATTGGTGTTATTTGAATGTGTATGCACATCTCTCACACCTCCTTGTGATCTTGAGAATCAAAAGCATTCTAGTGGCATTAGTTGTTTAAAATCACCCACACATTTCAAATTTGGATCTAAAATTGAACAATCATGCTAGTGTGAGAAAGATGCATTGTGTGTGTTCCCTCCTTGTGCTTTACGTGAATTGGGTGGTCGAACTACAAGTGTACTCCCTCACTTTTGTTCACCTTTAGAGGGGTTTTCCTAAGAACAATTTGAAGGTGGCTCCAATTGGTTTTTCACTCAGGCCGGTATATAAATGGATAAGACTAAATTGCCAAGTCCTCATGGCATGTAGGCCTTAGCCGTACATTGTCTTTTAAAATTGGGTACTACTATAAAAAGTATAAGATACCCTAGTAGGATTGATTAAACCTTTAGCATTTGTTGGATGCTCGCAAGGTGTCATGTCCTCAATTACTCTAACTAAGAACCAATATGTGTAGAAGCCAAAATCCTTACTATTTTTTGGTGCAAGAACGATCATTCTAAAGCTGCCCCACATTTGTACTATTCAAAGTAGAAACAAAATAAATCCTTAAGTTCTCTAGATCTTTTGGATTTTGAGATTTGGTGGTCCCAAGAAGTGTGTACCATGGAGGGGAGCCAATGTCACCAAATCTCTATCTATTCACTTTTTCTCAGTGTTTGGAGAAATCCAAGTGGGGACTCAACAAATATTTTCATTTCTATCCTAGGGTTGTGCAATTTGTGAGTCAGTCAAATACATTGCTTGGATCTCAAAATTTGAAACAAACATTCAATAAGTCATCAAAATTTCAAACCCTTTGGAAAGAGAAAATATCCTTGAAGAGTCCAAACGTTACTGTTTTTCCCTAGGGATTCTATCCTTAGAGGATTCTAAATATTTGGGCCCGCATCTCAATTTGTTCTCTCTAAAGTCAACCTAGGAAAACTATGGATTTTACTCTTTGATTTTCACATAATGGACAATGTGAAATGAAAAGGAGTTAAGAAATAGACATTCAGTTTGGAAATTAAGAAAACAAGTGGATGTGGTAAAAGAAATTCATTAACCAATATTAAATTAATTGAACCCCACACATTTTCTTGATATCTTTTGTCTTATGGTCTTCCAAGCAAAACATTGGTCTTTTGGTTTGAATTACTCATAGGGTAAGGCATGCTCTTCACTATCTTTGTCTTCAAAATGAGGTCATTCTAAGGTTCATTTAGGATAAAATCAAACACTTCATCCACCCCAAACATTTATCATCCCATCCCACAAACAACTTTGGAGCTTTGGAAACATCATTCTAGATGGGTAATTCATCAAACCAAATCAAATTCACCTTGCTTAGTTAGGTGTGTGGGAATGCATCCTTTCTCATACATTTAGTTAAATTATCACCTCTTTGAAAAAAATTATCCTAAAGATCACATCTAACATCTTAGGGTTTACAAGTTTATTATCCAAACAAAACATCAAATTCAAACCCTAAGTCTATACATTGCCTAAATTTTAAAATTTCAAACACCCATATCACTCACCTCTCTAACCTTCATCTCATTGCTGGTCCCAAATTCTTAGAGGTCACAAGGTCAAAACACAAGCAAGAAAAACATGGAATATAAACTTGATTCATACATCATGAGTGATCTAAGTCAACCAAGCTATCAAAGCCTTACAATGCCAATTGAATATCAAAACTCACATTTATACAATCCATACATGGGATCATTATCTCCCAAAAACCTTAATGGTACAACAAATGTGAGTATGCCCAATCTAAATTTTGGAACACCTTTCCCTATGATAGATTTAAATCAAATTCAAAACTTACAAATCTATCAACAAAACAATCAGTATATGAGTCTTCAACAAAACAACATTATCCCATCCAATCCATACATGAAAAATGTGAATATACCAAGTGCAAACTTATCAAACATGAATGTATCAAATACACACTTGGTGAAATATGGGATAGATACATTTGAAAATCAAACCAGTGTTGTTCAAAATCCAAGCAATATATTGACAACTCAATGTATTGATCCAAGTAAAGGCAACCTCAGCAAAATCAAAGTTACCCAAATCAAAGAAATATGTCTCCCAACCACAAAAATGTTCCATGTAAACCTATAATGCAAAATCTAAACATCATCCCAAATGAGAACATTGTATAAAATCAATTTGTTCATGATCCCATACAAATACCACAAGTGTATATTCCAAATATTCTTGACCAACAACCAAATCAACTATATCAAGGGTGTCAAGATAGAATTTTGCAAAATAAAATTGCTTCACTTACCAAAATAGATGAGTCATTTCACCAAGACACATCTCCACCCCAACATATACACAATCCCCCTTAGGTTAAACCATGTCATCAAAATATTGAGTTGTATCCACAACCACATCAAGAACAATATCTCCAATATCAAGAGGCTAGCTATCAAGATCAACAACATCAACAACAAACCCAATCATCACATCTCAAAAATTAATCACCACATCTCAAAAATCAATCACCACAAGGTCAATTTAAAGTACACATATCACTTCAAGATAACAAGCGTGAATACACTTTAGGGAGAGCCGATGAATCTTCATTACACAAGCTAGTTGATGAAGAGCTTATGCTCTTCAAAAGTAAGTTCTTTCCAGCTTCATAGTTACTCACTTGGAATAAGGGTAGATCTTATTATGATTATCATAGAGACAATCGACATAACACATCCAATTGTATTCAACTCTAAAATCTCATCCAAGACCTTCTTGATCAAGAAATAATAACTATTGAGGAAAATGATCAAGATTCAGCCGTGGTAGATGCATAGAGTGACAATCTCGCCATACAATTGTTGAAAATAATGATCAAGATCTATCCATCAGTGAGAACCTTGAATATTTTTCTACCTCTTTTGAAGATCAACTCAGCATACATCAAGAGTCACTTTTTGATCATGATAAAAACCCCTCAATAATATCCAGCAATGATCAATTCAGAAATGGCCAACATCATTTTGATCCTATGGTTGAAAACATTGACAATCTCTCCGCCACAATTGTTGAGAACAATGATCAAGATATATCCATCAATGAGAACCTTGAAGATGTTTATAACCCATCCAGTGATTAAATCAACATGCATCAAGAGTCACTTTTCAATTATGATCAAAATTCACCAATAATATCCAACAATGATTTATTTCAAGGAGTGTTAGAATTATTCAATCCTACTGATATAATCTACGATCCATTGACCAATGATCATTTTGAAAATGCCTCTACATCACCTCGTGAGTTAGAGGACATGTCTCAAGAATATATTCCAAAGCATGATCAACATCTTTCACCAAAGTCTAGCAATGGTCCTTTCCAAGACATATTGACATCCTTTGACCTGATGGTTACATATATTAAAGAAATCCTCAACTCAACACTTGATCAAAATTCACTTAAATATCAAGAGGATATTGAGCTGCTTCTCATGCCTAATAACAATATCCAAGATCCCTTTGTAAGCAATCCATCCTTTGAAATGGACCCATGTCAAGAACTTGATCCAAAGCATGTCAAAAGAAATTCTAAAATCATTCAAAATCAAGAATTTGTATCTCCAAGATACTAAAATGATCTAATTGAAACTCTCCAATCTATACAAGATGTTGAAAATGATGATCACATCCATATAGCACATACTCCTGCATCTACCCATGAGATACTTTCTTTGGATGAACACATAGATGATCTTCATTCAAAACAGGATTCCTTTACTCCTGACATTATTACACAAAAAGAGAAGGTTATTCATTCCTACAGTCAAATTGAGTTTTCAACATCGAGATCAAATATATCCCAAATTCAAATTGATGAAATCATATATGAAGATATCCAACATTATCCACTCAAGGAAATAGGTCAAACCAAACAAGATATTCCAAAGTTAGCAGAGTAGCAAATTGAAATTTAACATCATTTGCAGTAGTCATTTATCAAAGAATACTTTCTAAATAGGAAGAATCAAAGCATGAAGGGACTACTTCCACAATATTACGGGAAACTTCATCTTAAGAAAATGTCAACATAGGGAGCACGAAGAATCCTTATGATGAAACTAATGCCAATACTACAACTAGCCATGTCACGAATCCTCATCCACCCCTCACCCCATCCACAAATTTGGACCAACATGAAAAGAAAGATTTGAATCAAAGCACAAAGAACGTTATCAAGAAAAGAAGCTAAGAAGCATAATGGACAATCAAATGCTCATGGATACCAAAATACAAAAGAAATGTCCCTATCAAATTACATTAGTTAAAGAAAATATGGGGTAAAATATAAAAGGGAAATGTATCGATCAAAGATGTCCATAAAAGAAAAAGAAGGCTTCTCAAGCAACGTACAAAGTATATCAAGCAGTTGGTCATAATTCCACACACACTTTTGTATCCACCCATTATTGCTCATCTTCCCAAGTTTGGAAAGTCAAAAGTTCCAAACTACCAACCAATCCATCCACTATTCCTAAACACAATCCACCATCCACACCTCCATGCATAATATCCAATTCTCACATTGACCATGTATTGGCAACAACCCTTCATCATAAGGATTTAGAAGAAATTCTATTGTGATACACACATAAAGATAGAGTTAACTCTGGTATCACAAAGTAGATTAGGAATCTCAAAAGTTGCATTCAAGTGCACGTATCTTAGCGAAAAAACTTCTTCAAGTAGGAAATAGATGACACATTATGAAAAAAACATCTACATCGACACTGCCAAGTGGTTCAGTGTGAGCTTAAAATCTTTCAAAAAAATTAAAAAAATAAAAAATAATGAAAATAGTAAAGATAAAAATTATCCTCCATCACCATGGTGGTGCTTTAGACAAGTACCATGATGAAAAATTGGAAAATAGGTGTCATGTGTAGAATCGAGCATCTGTGTGCACTAGTTTAGGTGGAAGCATCTCATCTCATCCATAATAAATCCAACATTTCATCCATCTTATCCATAATTGAACCGTTCATCTATGAACCATTTATCCTATCCATTCTCATATATCTACATCCATCTTCCAAATTATCTTGATCTTGACAAGGTTTGGTGTACATTTTACACTTGTTTATGGTAAACATCTTGACATGGGTCATTTTCATTGATCCTATATGATCCAACGTTATTGGATCCATGAAGCATTATCCAAATGAGAATTCTTTATTTCAACACCTTATCTTATCACAATATAATCCATATCCATCCATCCATACACCTATCCAAGCATCCATCCATGGCATTCCATACATTGCAAGACACTAGGGGAAAATATTTACATCTTTCTTTGAGAATAAATCTTGATCTATATCTTCCAACTTATGTGGTGATTTGAACATTGACAAACGTGAAATCAAATTGGTCAAAAAACTTGTAAGAAAAAATTCAAAATCACTAGCCCATGGCATATTTTGACAAGAATATGTTCCTTATCAAGCATTATCTTTCATTGAATATCAATCCAAACAATCAATATCTGTTGCACCTAACATGTGCTTCAACATCACATCAAATCATCCAAACAAATTTTGTTCCAAATCGAGCTTCAAAATATTGATCAATCAAATATGATCAATCCATCATCATCTCATGATATCCTTCCCAATCCTTGTGTCACTTAACACTATCCCCAGCATTGCTGTGTATCCTCAACAATGTTATCATCATTAATCCATCAACTGATCAATCAACCTTATCTTGGTTTTCAACAAGATCCCAAAATACATTGATATCGCCACACATGTCCATATCTAAATCATCAAAATCATGTGAAAATCCAAAAATATCCAAAATATATCAAAATATCCAAAAAATAAAAATTCAAATAGAACTATGTTGTCTCGAAAGCTAAACATAGGCAAGGCTTACTGATGCAACTGAGACACAAAAACACAAAAACATTTAAATAACCAAAAAACCCAAAAATAATCTCATAACATTTCAAAAACATCCAAATATTTGAAAAATCCATCTGTCTCATTTCACTTCACCCAAAATGATCAATCATCCATAATAAAAAAATTGTCACACTCACCATTTGCTAACACAAACAGAAACAACCACAACAATCAGCAAAAACAAACTTCAAATGTAAAATCAAAATCGAAACAACAAACTCTTAAATGCAAAATTAAACTCTTGATCATTTGCAAACATGTCAAT
>VDFB02298765.1:0-38285 GCA_007258455.2 Sequoia sempervirens | reverse complement strand
TTTCAACACACCTGACAAAAACTAATTTTCACCATGTTAAAGATAGGATTTTTTCTACACATGCAAAATGGCCTTTTTTGTAAATTTTTTTTTGCCTTTTTCTTCAACTTTTCCAAAGTAGGTCGAATTTTATGTCAAAATTCGTCTCTCGGCTAGCCTGAATCCAGCCATGAGGTCCATTTTGTTCCAGAAGATTATTTGTGAAATTTCCCCTACAAAACCCTCACATGCAAACTCAAACCAAGAAACCCTTTTTCACCCAACATTGGAAAACTTCAGATCTGCAATAAACCCAACAAATCTTGACAACCCAAAAGCCCAAATCTGCATAAAAACACCTGCAACATGTGTTCCATACCTTGTAATGCCTCAGATCCTACATGCATGTCCATGGCTTCAACTTTGCAAAAACTCTCAAACTAGGGTTATAATAAAAATTCTTCAACCATGAAAGCTCTGATACCACTTGTTAGGAAATATTGCATTCAAACCCAGAATCACAAATCATTTCCCACATAACCCAAGAGAGATAAACATGCATACAAGTTTTCCAAATGCAAAGATCAAATAGACAAGCCACAAGATAACACAAGATTTACCCTGGGAAAACCCTCAAGAGGGAAAAACCCAGCCTCCAAAAGCATCCATACTCCATCATATTAATCAACCATAAGCAAATACAAGAGTTACAATGAATACCTCTGAAACATCAAGCCCTCCAATGCACTTTCATGTGTCCAAGCATGAATCCACACATCCCATGCCATGCTTCACAAATGCACTCTTCAAGAAGACTCAATCACAGCCAACCTGCTCAGCCTGTTCACCCCACCTAAAACCACTACATTGTGTTTGCTTTTATAGACACAAGCTCACACAAATACAACTGGTGGTAAGGTAAAACCATGTACCACAAAACCATGTGAATACAAAACCACTGACCCCTTTTCTAATATTGGGTACTAAGCTGTTACAATATTTAATTCCCCAATATTAAATTACTGCCACATGTCTTCTACAAATAGTAATACAATGTTACAATACAATCATTACATGGGACCAAATAATTACCTAGTGTGATTATCCACACCACCAAGGTGCATCACAACTAAATAATTATTTAATTACAATAATAGAATAAAACATTTTATGCAATGGTGTACAACACCATACCCCAATAGTCTGGTAGACGTGCATGCAAAAAGTGTAAGTATAGACAAGGCACACGAACTATTTGACAGAATGTCTCCAAAAATTGTTTAATAGAATGCCACGATTGCAGGATATACAAAATGTGGAAGCACAGACAAGGCACGTGAACTGTTTGAAAGAATGCCTCAAACGAATATGTTCTCAACGCCCTGATTGCAGGATATTAACAAAATGGATTTACTGAAAATACTTTAGAAACTTGCTACCAAATGCAATTGGCAGGTGTAAATCCAGACTCTACAGCCTTTGCCAGCATCCTTCCAGCCTATATCAAATGGGAGCCTTCGAACAGGGTATGGATATCCATCAAGCATAAAGGATAGGTAAATTTTCTCAGACGTAGTTGCAACTGTTTTTGACACCATAGATAATTGTAGGTACAATTCACCATACAAACTAATGAAGAATATCTGAATTTAAGGTAGTTGAGGAAGGTTTAGCAAAGGTATATGTTTATGTTGAAATTAGTGAAATAATTATTTTGTGGATGTGCATTATATGTATGACTTGTAATAATATTACATTGTGACAATTTATGTCCAAGTTAGAGATGTCAATTTAAAGTTGGATAGTGTTCATTCATACCCATATAAGTAGTACCACTATTCTTTGTACCATTCCTCCTTATCATCCTATGACAACTCTACATTTATAATATAATTTTTCCTTCCACTACCATTTCATTCCCTCTTTCCTCCCACTCTCTTTAGACATCCTCCATTCTACCCATGCTTCTCATACCACTACTACTTGCACTTCTAAACCTTAAAACACTAGTGAATTAGTTTGATCAACTTAAGAAGAAAGTGGATAATATGCTTGTAGCTCTGACTCTATTACATATAATCCTCCACATTTCACACCTTTTGCATTCGAGGTTGTCACACACACATTTCCCATTGGCTTTATTGTAGCTATATTTGAGTTATATTATGGAAAAGGTCGTCACAATGTTCACCTATGAGCTTTCAACAATAAAGTCTCACCTAAATTATTTCCATGAACCCTAAGGACTATGCCTTGAATACTTCTAATCCTTAGCTTCTATTTTTATCCATTGTTTTGATGAGCTAGCCACCTCTTTCTTATAACACTTATGTGTCAATATGGGCTTATAAATAAATAACTAATTTAACTAAATGTTCCTAGATACATAATGAGTTACTAATGACTATGGAATTAGCTTCCAATATTTATGTGGTAGAATTTGTGTACATGCATGTAAAAAATATTGGACTTCAACTATTTGAATTTAATGGTTGGAATTGTGGGGCCTACCCTACTTCCTCCAACCCTTCAATATATCAAAAGAATAATGAATTTCAAAAAGGAATGATAAGAAATATTATAAACCTAGTTCCAATCAAATGTCTATGATATCTAATTTTACATCATTCTAAAATTAAGGGCCTAGGAAATTTACAAAGCTTAGAAAACCATTGGATAATGTTCTTCAAGCCTTCCTAATAACTTTTCCAGCCTTAATTCCATCAACCTATTGGACTCCTCTAGAGGATTATCTAAGAGTTATAATGAATAATCCTTCTACAATTTCCATGGAGTTAATGGACACCATACATATACGTGTATGGAATTCAAGTATAAAATTGTAGATCTCATTGATAATAATGTAATTCACATTGATGGTGTGAATGATGGGGAAATTATTTGGTTGCTACACTAAAACAAAATTGGAAATTTTATGCTAATAATTTTCTATTGCATACACAATTTAACAATATTGAACACTAATAGGTATTCATGCATCTTGCTAATTCTATGATGTATACACACATGAATAAAGATCTTATGGATACAAAGTACATGTTTGTTCCTCTTCCCACACTTCTATAAAAATATTTATGGATATTACTCATCAAATTTCACCTCCTTATGTACCTTCAATTATTTAATTTTATAAGGAGATCTCAAACCACAATTATTATTATCCATTTTATGGTCATGGTTTTCTTCATGGTAAAAAATGTGAAGGTATTCACATTAATCTAGGCAATTAGTATATAACATATGCATAGAAGAATTTGATATAATTAAAAAGTTAGCATCAAACAATAATACATATCTATGTGTTGCTCTAAACATAAACAATGACATTCTTGTGGATGCTTTGTGAAGGTCTTTATTCTTGACATGGAGCTTAAGGAGGTGGATACATTTTTCAATATCATTCCTCCATTGGTTAGATTTTATATTTTACTTGGGAGACCTTAGTTACAATAATTAAATGTGATACCTTTTATGATACATCAATGTCTAAAATGTGTTTGTTAAGAGAAAATTGTGAAGGTGATGAGAGATGCATATGTACCTATTTTGAAGTCATGTTGCTCAGATAAGGTGGAATCATTGTAGCAACATCAAGATTAAATGTGTTATTCATCCCATATTTGACTAAGGCTATATCTCACTATTGATAATTTTGTTAACAATTAGAACAACACCAAGATTGGGAATGATATATCTTAATGACGATAATTTGAGTAAAAGTGGATCAAAGTTTGTAGTGAGGCTAGAAAGAAAATCATTAGATGCTTTGGATAATGTGCTAAATTACTTATTTTATGAGTAATTAATGATAATAATTTGACAAATTATGATTACAATTTCCTCACATGTGTAATAATCCCAACAAAAAAATTGGCAAATTAATTTTAGATTTGTGAATTTTAAATAAAATATTACAATCCTAGATTATCCATAGTTGTTACATTAAAAATGAAATATAAACTCTAAAACATTTTTCTTATATTCAATGGGTCTAGAGCACATCAAAATGTGTTGCCGGAATAACATAAACAACATCAACAACTATAGCAACAATAAACTGAAATTATTAATATGCTTAAACCCACAACAAACAACTTTAGAAAACACAAACTCGAATAGTTGGAATCTTACAACTTTAAATGCTCATTCACAACCTTTGAGTGAGATTATCCTACAAGGCCATGGATTATCATTAACTCTTATATTAACTATATCGCCTTTTATAACAATATCTATAGCAAAGTAGTTCATAGTAGGCATGATTTTGATTAAGGTTTTCTATTCTAAAATATCTTAACTATATAAATTTTAATGATTATTTTAGACTAACCCATATGCAAGATAAGACACACTCATGCCAATAGTACTAAAAACATGATTAAAAAAAGAACCAAAATTTAATTTAAGAGCCCAAACTAATAAATTAGATTAAATTTTAAGTTATTGTTTAGATTATTTAAAATTATATTCTTATGAGTTAATACCTACAATTATGATATTCAACAATAACTTTCGAGTAGAAGTAGCTAGTGATAAGGACCCTTAATCATCCAAGTAGAAGAGGGAGTGTATAATTTCATTAAAAAATAGATCAGTGACTAGTATTAGTATATGGTTGACTCAATAAAGGATAACAGAGAAAGTAAGTGTTGACAAGGAGGGCATGTGTCATGAGTTGGGAATAGCATGAGAAATCTATCATCTTAGTAGATTTCTAGTTGCCAAATAATGGTCATTCTATGAGTGTAGAATGATGATTATGCTAGTTACATCTAGATGGTGTTGGCTTCTTTATTTGCTTCAACCATTGACTTGTGCTTGGATCCATAGGAGTTGTTGTAGCTCTCTATATATGTAAATATGGATTTAGTTAATTCAATAGACAAGGTCTTATAGAAGGAATTTGACTTGTACATCTAGAAAATCCATGTGTGGTAGCCAACTCTCTATAATATATGAAACTAATAAGGCATAGAACTAATTTAATACTTGATAAGAATTTGATCTAGAGAAGACTAAATGGCCAAATCTATGCACCTTGCCATCACCCCATGAAACTATATACTTTGTTGTGAGGATAGCCAAGTGGAATAATAGACTATATGATTGGATCATCCCTAAAATTTCACCAACCTTGATCTTGTGGTGGCCAAAATTAAGTGAAATATAATTACTTACATAAATTATTGAATTGAAGGTTGGACAAAACTTATACACTATATGCATTATTCATAGTAAACTCCTAGATTGACACTATTCAATATCCATAGGAACATAGGGTACTAAGCATTGAAATTAATACTAATAGGTTCTAAAACATGATCATTTGATGGAGAATATGGACCTTAAGTTGAGTTTGGATCCTTAGTGCTCACATGTAATTAAGTTGTATTTAATAGCATATTAATCAAACTTTGGGTCAAACTTAAGTTGTATTTACTAAAAGAAGTTACTATGCCATCAATCCCTACTTTCCTAGCTATAGATAAATTGATTTAGATTAGTAAATAAACAAAAGAAATGGGTCTATCTTTCTAGTAGCTTGGAAGGGATATGTCACATATCATAAATTTGGAAGATGGTTCTTATGAGTCTTTCCCTTAATGGGTTTTCATCAACCTTTTCCATATGCATAGCTTGTGCCTCATCACCACTCTAGTCTACATCCATATCTCTTTGTTGAGTGTTCTCCATTGCCTCTAACATCTTGTAGAGGTCACAATAATTTTTCTTGAGATTTTTTTATTCTAGGCACTTAGTTGCTTCCTCATCTATTAACAATAACTCCTCTATCTTTTATTCTCTCCTTCCTTAACACTCTTCCTATAAAAAAATGAAACCACAATTTCTACATAATGACCAACACATTGGAGGACATTTACACTACCTTCTACCTATCCTCATACTTTATTGAGGACAAAAATATCTTGGTTATAAACTTTAGTCAATTTCATGTAAAGTTTTCACCTCTCCACAAGCCAAACTTAGGCTATGAGACCAAATTTGATACAATTGTAATGTGAGATCCTAAGTAAAGGTATGCCTAGTGATATAGCAATGAGGCTCGCAATGGAGAACACACTCACAACAAGGAAGAAAACACAAGGAGATGGTATGAGAAAAATGCTTTCCAATAATTTGAATGACAAAGATTAAAACTTTATGGATAAAATACATAAATATTCAAACTTGACTATATATTTAGATTCAACTCCTATTGTAAGACCAACAAGAAGACCTTGACCTTTTACACAAAACTACTAATAATGAGATTTTAGTCGCCAAAACCCACCAATTTTCATCAATGTAGTCTACTCCAACATTCAAATTTACAAACTTTATCTAATATATTAAAGACATAAAATCCATAGCTAATCTAAAAAATGTAGTAGTTAATATTGATCAAATCATCCAATGAAATGCAACAATAAAGTATTGGTCTTGTCTAATTGCCATCTATTACTCATGCACAACTTCCATGTGGACATTGTATTGACTATTGCTATTTGTACTCAATCTTCTTGTTATTATTAGCATACAATGCAGGTTTATCAATCATATAGCACTCATGGCACAATGAGTGATACACCATTGTATGATCTTCCTTCTTCCACACACATGCTAAAGCTTAGTCACAAAACTTAATGGCTTGTAAGATTTCACTTTCCAACCACATGCCCTTACACCAATAGGAAAATGAAAATCACTATATCGAGTGATAATCTTGTTAATGTAAGCCAATAATGTTTTGTACTAGAGTGTACCTTGAAGTGTTAGCTCGATAATGGATGACAATTGATAGAAGAAAGTTGACTTTTCATTGATTTATGATATGATTGAATGATGCATATCAAATCAAGAGAAGAATGTTTTTAATACTTTATCAAAACATTCTTTTTGTAATAATATTCTCTATAATGTAAAAATGTCTTAAGTAAAAACACACCCTAAATATATGAAATTAAAATTCGACACTTTTCTAAGTGAATAATATTTAATATAGCATTTGTAATTGAGTAATTTTAAATATTCCTTTCCACTAAATTAAGTTAAGATTTGTTTTCATTTTTCATTTAATTTTTTACATCAACTTTTTTGCATACACGTCTACCAGGGCAGTTGCATCTACATCTGACAAAATTTCTCTAACGTTTATCCTGTACTAGATATCCAAACTCTGTTCCAAAGCTCCCAACTTGGCGCAGGATGGGAGGATGCTGGCAAAGGTTGCGGGTCTGGCTTTACACCTGCACATTCCATGAGACCACATTCTGTGCGTATCCTGCAATCATAGCATTCAATGAGACCACATTTCCATTTCCATTTCCATTGCATACACGTCTACCAGACAAGTTGCAGCTACAACATCTGACAAAATTCCTCTAATGTTTATCCTGTAATATGTCTATATCATGTTCCAAAACTCCCATTTATGCCAGCAAATGTTGCGGAGTCTGGCTTTACACCTGCGCATTTGGCGAGAATTTCTAAATTCTTTTCAACAAACGCATTTCGCGCATATCCTGCAATCAGCATTCCATGAGACCACATTGCTTTGAGGCACATTCACGTGCCTTGTATATTCTTCCACATTTTGCATACATGTGTATCAGAGCATTTCCGACTGTAATATCTGACTATAATCCCCTTTCCTTTATGATTTAATGGATGTTCATACCCTGTTCCAAAGCTCCCAACTCACCGCTGCAGCAACCATTTGCGTTTCTATTCTTCTCTGATGTCTTGTTTAATACGAACAAACCCTCCACCAGACTTCCGCGCGGGAACCGTTTGAATTTGAAATTAAGGCGACTAAACGGGAACGGGAACAGTCGCAGGCTACAGAAGCGGGCCCACATCTGCCACATAAGCAGTCAAAGTAGCTTAGTGTGTGATGTTTAAGCCGGGCCCTATTTGGTATTTGGAAGTATATGTGGAAGACAAAAGAGTCAATCTCAATAATGGAGGTGTGTATAATAAGACTTATTGTCATAATAAAGTAGAGTTATGTGAAGAATGGATTGGAGAATGGGGCCATTACAATAAAGTAGAGTGAAAAATGGATTGGAGAATGGTACCATCACAATAAATGAGAATCGTGTGAAGAATGAATTGAAAATAATTACCATCACAATAAAGTAGTGTTGTGTGAAGAATGGATTGGAGAATGGGACCATCACAATAAAGTAGAGTCGTGTGAAGAATGGATCGAGAGGGACTAGACTGACACAATAAAATAGAGGCATGTGAAGAATGGATTGGAGAGTAGGACCATCACAATAAAATAGAGTTGTATTAAGAATGGATTAGAGAGTGGGACCGTCCCAATGAAGTAGAGTCATGTGAAGAGTGGGACCATACTTGTAGTGATTGATATAAAAGTTTGCATTCTTTATTCTATAATATATTAGATATCTTGTCAATAAAAGAATAAAAACCATAATTTTCAATCTTCCATCCCTTCACAAGGAACATAAATAAATTGGTAGGTAAATAACACAGATCAAGAAACTCAACTTTACATAAAATTAGATCATTTGTCAAGATGTATATTTGGTAGGTTTGTAATTGATCTGACAAATATGGCTTCCTCAGAGTCTTCCATGGAAGCACATCTCCAACTCTATGAAATATTTCTTTCAGCAGCCAAGCCCATGACCCTTCAAGCTGCTGTTTTGCTTAACATTCCTGACATTATTGCCATCCATGGTAGTGAAAATCACCTGAGTGTAGAGGAAATCGCTTCCCATATTTCTACTTCCACCAACAAACCTGCCCACATAGGCTACCTCTTTAGAATCATGAGGCTTCTGGCTTCCATTGGTGTCTTTACCGAAGAGACCACAGTAGATAATAGTGGCATTCCCCAATTCAAATATGGCCCAACCAGCCTCTCTAAGTTGTTGTCAAATATTGACCCCCAACAGTCCTGTGCACCGACTCTGCTGTTCTTAAATCTAAGGTGTATGACAGATGCTTATCGGTATCTTCATGATTCTGTCATAGAAGGCTGCCAAGCATTCACCAAAGCCAATGGCATGGACATTTTCGAGTACGCCTGCTATAATCCTGAAACAAATAAGATTTTGAACGAGGCCATGACTGCTCAGACAAGCTCTGTAATTGCTTCTGTGTTGAAGGTGTATGATGGGTTTAAGAGCTTCAAGAGTGTGGTGGATGTTGGAGGAGGAGTAGGTTCTGCAATATCTACAATTGTGAACGAATATCCGCATATTCATGGCATCAATTTCGACCTTCCTCATGTTATAAGGACTGCTGCTCCTATTAAAGGTCGGTAACGATCTCCATCTCTAAATTGCATAGATGAAAAAGTTGCTGGTCTACAAGTTTAAACAGCAGTTTATTATTAGTTTATAATCTGCATGCAGATCTTAGCTGTTGTCAATTTGTATTTTTAAGTTGTTTCTTTGTATTTTAAGAACCTTCTGCTTGAGAGAGGTTAGAATAATTCAAACAATAGTAATGTGGTAGATATTATGAGGTTTATCTCGAAAGAACTAAAAGAACTAAAAGTATAGTGTAATTCTTTCTCATAGAGATTTAAAATTTCAGGAGTAGAACATGTGGAGGGTAATATGTTTGAGCAAATTCCATCAGCGGATGCAATTCTTATGAAGGTATTTTAAAAAATTATGTTTTATTGAAATGAAAATTATGTTCTTAAATAATAAATTTTTGAGACGTTTTTGTTATTGTATTTATAGAGGATTTTGCATGATTGGGATGATGAACTTTGTTTGAAAATCTTAAAGAAGAGCTATGAAGCTATACTAGAGGATGGGAAGGTATTAATTGTTGATGCAGTCATTGAAAAGGAAGAAGGAACCAAAAGACGAGTGGAACTATTGTCTGATATGTTAATGATGGCTGCTAGCATAGGTGGAAAGGAGAGAACAAAGGATGAATTTAAGGACTTGCTTTATAAAGCAGGGTTCAAGAGTTATAGTATCATTGAATTACCTTTCTATCAAGCACTTATAGAAGTTTCTAAATAGTAAGAACTTGCTAAATAATAATAAATGGGAATATACATATAACAAAGTTTAAAACATGAGTGCTATATTCCACTAAAAAATATTGGAATAATTCAATATTTTATGTATATAAGTCACTATTATGATCTTTAATGACATTATATGACTTATTTGGTAATTTTGGTACCAAACGATTATAGATATATGTGTTACAAAGTTTTAAACTACAATTTTAATTGTGTGGAATTGATTCATTTGTAGAATAATTTTTTAAAATAGAACAATATTTCTTTTAGGATTTGATTTGTGTGTTTTAAACATCAAATATATATATGGGAAGCCGGTTTAGTTTAAATTATAATTATAATTTTATTTGTATCATTTATTTTATTGGTGTACTTGTTGATATTGTATCTCTATGTGATTTCCCTCTATATTTTGGCCCAGTTTGATGAAAGCCTAATAAACATAATAAGTCATTTATAAGTGGTATATTTTGGAATGAATTTGGTTGATCACATTATTTATCCTAATTCTATTACAATTTATTTTAATCTATTAAATGTTTCATTTGCCACTCTAAATAAGATCTAGAAGTGTTGATGTGATGTGGGTCAAATCTATACATGTATAGTTCTCAACATTATTACTTAAGAGTTTAAATTCAAAGTTACACCTTGCCAACATTTTCACTATTCATTGTCAGCCAAATTAATATGTTTGTGTTGATTTTATGTGTCATGCCCATAATTTCAATATGACAACATGACACAAACTTAAGATTTTTTTTGAAACTCACAACTTAATCTAACATCATGTCTAACATGATGACTATTGTGCACACTTGATAACATTACTCGTGTAATGTAAGCAAGCACGCCACCCGAAGGCAGGGGTGAGGGGAAAATGAGGTTGGGTGTGATAGAACTTCCTTCCACACACCTTGAGGCGAGGGATGACCTAGTATAGGGTTAGGTGTGCTATGCAAGGAACCTCAAGGGAAGATCACTTAGGATTGATCCCTCTATAGGAGATTCTATTTTGAGAAAAAGTGTTTAAGTCCCCTCTAGGCAAGACCCAAAATTAGACAAAAACATCTTCAATTTTAACAACACTAATTGAGCAATCGATTTACACAATTCAATTACCCAAAACTAAATTTCCATCTTAAATACTATGGAGTTCAAGAGTTGTCAAGGGTCTAATAGAAATAAATTTCAAATAAATTAATTTAGCTACGATTTATCAACGTTTGACTAAACCATTATTTCTAACCAATGAATCCACCCCTAAAAAATTGAAGTTTCCAAGGAAAAATTTAAATTAATACTTGTCTTCCCAAGGGTTAGTTTAAATTCTTAACCTTAGGTAGTTTAAAGGTCTGACTAGTCTTTTTAGTCAACCAAGGTTTAAATAAGGAGTTAAATTATGGATACTAAGGGGGTTTCATGATGAGTAGGCAAGAGAAAAAATAATTCACATAACTTCCATTACACTTTTTTTGTACATTTTGTGTACAAATAATTCTTTATACGACTCATATCACTAATCTATTTAACTAGCATATATATACTATTTTAATAATATATATAAAATACGTCGAGAGATATCCTTCTTGAGGCGCCTATTTTTTAATCAAATTTTTATTATGAAAATTGAATAGGCGCCTCCCTCTCAGTGTATTTTATATATATTATTAAAATAATATATATATGCTAGTAGCAGTCGCGACGCAACATGTAATATCTTAAATAAATTATTTTTTATATTTATCATATATTTTATTATAAAATTATTATAATAATTAATATATTATAATATGATAGTTAATACGATTAGGGTTAGAATTAGGGTTTGGATTAGGGTCAGGGTTTAAGGTTAGGTTAGGAGTTAGGGTTTAATTAGGTTAGGGTTAGGGTTAGGGTTAGGGTTTTATTAGGTTAGGATTAGGATGAGGGTTAGGGTTATGGTTTAATCAGGGTTAGGGTTTGGGTTAGGGTTAGGATTATGATTAGGGTTAGGATTAGGGATAGGTTTATTAATTTTGTTTAGGGTTAGGGTTAGGGTTATGTTTAGGATTAGAATTAAGGATAGAATTAGGAATATGATTAGGGTTAGGGTTTAATTAGGTTAGGATTCTAGGATTAGGGTTAGGATTGGGATTAGGGTTAGGATTAGGATTAGGATTAGGATTAGGATTAGGGTTAGGGTTTAATTAGGTTAGGGTTAGGGTTAGGTTTATCATCATGAATAGGATTAGGGTTAGGGTTAGGTTTATCATCACAAATTTAGATTAGGGTTATAATTAGATTTAAAGATATGGTTATGAGTAGGGTTAAAATAGGGCTTGGTTTCAATTAGGGTGAGTGTTCAATTATAGTAAGGGTTCAATTTGGTTATGATTTTATAAATGATAAAATTTGGTTAGGGTTAGAGTTAAAATTGGGATTAGCGTTAGGGTTATCATTATGAAAAGGTTTATCATCACAAATAGGGATTAGGGTTAGTGTTAGGGTCAGGGTTAGGTTAGGGTTAGTGTTAGGGTTAGGGTTATCATCATGAATAGGATTAGGGTTAGCATTAGGGTAAGGGTTATGGTTAAGGTTAGGGTTAGGTTTATCATCACAAATTTAGATTAGGGTTATTATCATGAATAAGGATTAGGGTTAGGGTTAGTATTAAAGTTAGGGTTAGAGTTATGGTTAGGGTTAGAATTATAGTTAAGGTTAATATTAGGGTTAGGGTTAGGGTTATGGTTAGTTCCTAATCCTAATCTTAATCTTAATCTTAATCCTAACCCTAACCCTAATCCTAACCCTAACCCTAACCCTAATCCTAACCCTAACCCTAATCCCTATTCATAATGATAACCATAACCCTAATCCTATTCATGATGATAAGCCTATTGGTGATGATAACCCTAACTCTAATCCTAACCCTAACCCTAACCCTAACCCTAATCATAACCCTAATATTATTCATGATGATAATCCTATTCGTGATGATGAACCTAATCATTAATAATAACCATAGTCATAACCATAACCATAACCCTAACCATAACCTTAACCATACCCATAACCCTAACCCTAACCCTATTCGTGATGATAACCCCAAACCTAATCCAAATTTTAACTATAGCCCTAACCAAATTACTATATTTATCATTTATAAACATATCCCTAACCATATTCATAACCCTAACCCTAACCCTAACCCTAATCCTTATTTGTGATGATAAACCTATTGAAGATTATAACCCTAACCCTAGCCCTAATCCTAACCCTAACCCTAATCCTTTTCATGATGATAAGCCTATTCATGATGATAAACATAACCCTAATTCTAACCCTAATCCTAACCCTAACACTAACCCTAACCCTAATCCTATTTGTGATGTTAAACCTTTTCATGATGATAACCCTGACTCTAACCATAACCACCCTAACCCTAACCCTAATCATATTCATGATGATAAACCTAACCTAATCCTAACCCTAACAATAACCCTAACCCTAATCCTATTTGTGATGATAACCCTAATCCTAACCCTAACCCTAGTGCTAACCCTAACCATAATCCCTATTCATGATGATAACCCTAACCCTAACCCTAACCCTAACCCTAACCCTATTCATGATGATAAACCTATTTGTGATGATAACCCCAACCCTAATCCCAATTTTAACTCTAACCTATCCCTAACCTTAACCCTAACCCTAACCCTAATACCTATTTGTGATGATAACCCAAAACCTACTACTAACCCTAACCCTAACCCTAACCCTAAACCTAACACTAATCTTAACCCTAACCCTAACCATAACCCTAACCCTAATCCTAACCCTAACCCTAACCCTTTTCATGATGATAAACCTATTCACAATGATAAACCTAACCCTAATTCTAACCCTAACACTAACCCTAACCCTAACCCTAATCCTATTCGTGATGATAAACCTTTTCATGATGATAACCCTAACTCTAACCATAACCCTAACCCTAACCCTAACCCTAATCATATTTGTGATGATAAACCTAACCTAATCCTAACCCTAACAATAACCCTAACCCTAATCCTATTCACAACAATAACCCTAACCCTAACCCTAACTCTAACCATAACCATTACCCTAACCATAATCCCTATTCGTGATGATAACCCTAACCTTAACCATAAACATAACCCTAACCCTAACCCTAACCCTAATCCTAACCCTAACCATAATCCTATTCATGATGATAAACCTAACCCTAATCCCTTTTCGTGATGATAAACCTATTCGTAATGATAACCCTAACCGTAACCCTAACCCCTATTCTTGTTGATAAACCTATTTGTGATGATAACTCTAATCCTAACCCTAACCCTAACCCTAACCCTAACCTTAATCATAACCCTAATCATAACCCTAACCTAACCCTAACCCTAATCCTATTCGTGATGATAATCCTATTTGTAATGATAACCCTAACCCTAACCCTAACCATACCCATAACCCTAACCCTAACACAAACCCTAACCCTAAATCTAAGCCTGATTGAACCCTAGCCCTAACACTAATCCTAACCCTATTTGAACCCTAACCTTAGTTGAACCCTAATCATAATTGAATCCTAACACTTACCATAGTTAAACTCTAATTGAACAATAACACTTTAGAAGCGTAGTTATAACCCTAATTGAATCCTAGTTGTAACCCTAATTAAACCTTAATTAAACTCTAATTGCACCCAAATCCTAATACTAAGTCTAATTGAACTTTAATAAGATCTACCATAATTATACTCTAATTCAACAATAACACCTTTTAACCTTACTCATAACATTGATTGAATCCTAGTTGAAACCCTAACTCAACCTAATAGTAATTCTAATTGAACCCTATACTTGAACCTAACTTATTTTTTAACCTTTGATTTATTTATTTGATTTTTTAATTTATTTATACTAAAATTTTTCAAATCTTTGTGATTTATCTTTGATTTCTTTTTTGTGATCAAATATCTTTGATTTGATTTTTTTGTTTCATCAAATCTCTTTGATTTGATTTTTTTTGTTGTTTCATCAAATATCTTTGATTTTGATTTTTTTTGTTTCATGAAATCTCTTTGATTTTGATTTTTTTGTTTTATCAAATCTCTTTGTGTTGATTTTTTTGTTTCATCAAATCTCTTTAATTTTTTGTTTCATGAAATATCTTTGATTTTTTTTGTTTTATGAATTTTTTTTGATTTTGATTTTTTGTTTCATCAAATTTGTTTGATTTATTAGTAAATTATAATATTTCTTTTGCACATAATTTGGAAACTTCTTTTTATATCTAATTTAAAAAATACTTTTATATGAAATGGTAAATTTAAAATACTTACCTTCTTTTTATGTCTAATTTAAAAATAATTTAAAAACTACTTTAGTAAATTTAGAATATTTCTTTTGCTCTTGATTTTCTAAAATTTAGAAATGTCTAATTCAAAAATTACTTTTATATGAAAGAATAAATTTAAAATACTTCAATTCACAAATTATTCAAACCTTAGTCTCCTCCTAGATTAAAAATTGAATTCTCTTGAACACATGATTTTTTTTTTCCAATTCTCCAACCAAGTTAAGAAAACCTAATTTATTTCAAAGATAAAATCTTTTAATCTTACAAAATAAGGAAAGAAAAAACCCAAAAACTAAAAACACAGCTTTGAAAAAACCCCAAATTCTCCAAAATTTAATGTACAAACCCCTTGTATTCACATTTAAAACCATTAATTATATTCACTTTCTTTTCTTCTTGGTCATGGTATTCTCCCACTCAGAAACCCCTACACATCCATGATTTTGTTGGTGACAATTTTGTGAAATTGTAAATTTGACATATTAAATGTGAGCAAGATCTTAGATATATTTAGCAAATTGATAAACTAGGGCAATGCACATCATCTAGGTTGCATTAGCTTTAAGTTGGTCTTGCAAATTTACGGGTGGTTGCATTGAGATGCTTCTCCAGTTCATCATGGAAGACCCAATAGCTGTAGCAATGTGCTCAACATTGGATCCATTCTTCTCAGAACCTTCAACATACAGAAAACATATTTCATTTAGTTTCTTCTAAAGTATTGAAATGCAAAAGAAATTAGCCAAAAATTATTTTCACAACAAAAATAGGGCAAAAAATAGGACTCATTAGCTTTGATCCAAATAAATACTCGATAACATAGACATATGAAAAAAATGCATATAAAAGAATTTAGAAACAATGCCTTTGTGTAGATTGGATGGTTGCGTTTTTCCTTTTGCGTAAATCAGATGGTTGAGTTTTTAGGAAATATATATATAATCACTAAATGATCCAAACTTGATTTAGAAAATATTCATCTTAAGTTTTCCTTTATCTGTTTCCAAAGTGAAGGTAAAACCCATCCCTAATCAGGATCTGTAATACACTCGAGCGAGGTACCCACTGGAATCTTTTCTCATGAGATTACAGATGTAGAGCTTATTATACAAATAATGCGTGTGGAAGACATTAAATAGAAATAAATACATGATCACACAGATAAATTTCTATAGATGACATATTCGTAAATTAAAAATTGTAGATAAAAGTATTTAGGAACACAACCTTTTGTGTAAATTGGATGGTTGAGTTTATAGAAAATATAGATAATCATAACAACTTGAACCCTGGTTTATCTAAATGATCAAAAGTAATAATAATATAAAAAAATAGAAATTATAATTTAGAAAACATAGCCCATACTCTCAAATTGCAAAAAAATAAAAATAGTAATAACAATAATAATCTAGAAAACACAGTTGAATTTTGCAAGACTTGGTACCTTTCTGTTTATTCTTCTTCTACAACAGTTTGAAACCACATAAAAATTCCTTTCCTCTATAGTATTCGCCTTGGGTTTCCCTCGCTCTGTGGCCCAACTCAAGCAAACATCTGTCCCTAATCCAAATCTGTAGTTCACTGCCTCCTCCATACTGAAGAGCGCTACCCAAGATATTGCTACAGGATATTACAGATGAAGAGCTTGTTGAAAGCGCTACCCATCAAGATATTGTTCACAATATTGCAGATGAAGAGCTTGTTCTCAAAATCAAGAGATGAAGAATGCATAATCCACTAGATGAAGAGAAGAGGAATAAGAAATTGAAAAATTTATTAAATGAATAAGAAAAGTGAATGAAGCAGCACAAAGCAAAAAATTACCTAAGATGAGGAGATAAGTGAAATGACATCCTCCTAGCGATGGCTCACGGTGAGAAGCTTCCATTGTGACTTGAGCATACCAAAAGTTGTGGAGATTGCACTTCTGGAATACTCATGGAACAAATTGTAAAACTCTTGTCTTGGAGTAAGCGGGTGAAGGGTATTATATGTGATTCCTCTACTCGTCTGTAGAGGCTAGAGTCTGGCAGGATAGTGGAAGGGGTATTGGCACCAGACCAGTCCACTGATATATCAAGGAAGCATCCAGTGGAGTCGACCAAGGTCAGCAGGTGTTTGGGTGACTCACTGAAAATCATTGCTTGCATGTCAATTTGAAATGGTTAGCATGTGATTTCCAATTGTCTAATTGTAACTACCATTTCTTTTTTTGTGTACTCAGGCTTTTTCCACCCTTGCCGTGACTATAGAATGCCTCTCGGTGTAAATACACTTTTCTATTTATTTATTACGTCGAGAGGCGTTTTACATCACAACAAGGGTGGAAAATACTTGAGTACATAAAAAAATAAAAGTTAAAAAAATAAGGGAAGCCATTTAAGGGCTAGGTGGATATAACTTAATTCTTACTATTATTATATACTAAAGGAGAAAATATTTCTTAAGAGATTATACAAAATATAAATAAAGGCTTGTTTTTATTTTATTTAAAAGACATTCTTTAAAAGGGGCATGGATACCTAATTTCTAGCACCACCCTTCTAATGTAAATTGGAAATGCCTTGCATTTTTTTTTTGTGTGTTTTATGAGATGGTTGCTAAGGTGGAAATTTCACCATAAGGGAAATTATTTAATGTTTTCAAGGGCTCAACTCTAGATCCTAAGCCTTCACACAATTTCCTAAGGTGTAACTTTGGCATTAGGCATGCATAATACTATCATCACACTCCTTGTGGAAGGAAAGGATGAGAACTTGCATAAGATTTGCAATGGTAAAATAAATTGAGTTATGAGGGACATTCAAGGTGGCAATGAGGGGTTAAAGAATGTCTGAAAATAATAATATTTAAATATAGAAAGGACATGTTATTCCACATGCCCATTGAAAGAAACCCTAAAGCAAGGGCGAAACTTAAGCGATGCCCTAATTTAGATAACACATAAAAATTTTCCATTCTCCATATACTGGGGAAGGAAATGGAAGCATGGCAGCAGTGTAGGCCATGAATCGACTAGTATGGTAATTGGGACCAAATTTTGGAAGGTGTTTGAATAGGGATATTTCCACATAAATATTATTCAATGTCTATTTTTTTAATTTTTATTTTTAACTACACAATGTAGATAGAAGGAGAACAAAGTTGTCATACTACATAATAATTTATTGATTCATTTTTTTATAGGTGATATTTATAAGATGCATTATGGATGAGATGGGGAGTATTCTAGTAGTATATAGTGGTTGATCTACATCTGACGATGATGCTCTCTCAAGGAAATGTTAGACAAATAATATTTATATTAAAATAACTTTGCTTATTGTATTTTATTTTATTTTAAACAACATTGTCAATAAAAAGGCTCAGGCGTTGGTCATAGTTGTACCCTGATTAGAGAGGAAAAACTCTTCTTATGATAGGGATTAGGGCCATTCCCAACCCTTTTATATACCAACTTAGTTTAATACCTTTTTTTTTTAACTACTTAAGTTTTGCTAGCTTGGTCGGTGCTTCATCCATTATGTTATTCAAAATATACATGCATTTGATTCAGAATGGGGAGATGATAACATGTTTATATACGATTAATAAAATCTCATTATTTGAATTTCAACTATGCTAAATGTATGTTTCCCCCGATTTTTTCTAATCACATTTGTAATTTCACATGACAATATTTGAATGTAAGGAGCATACAATAGAAGACATAGTGCTAATCTCACTTTCCTATCATAATCATATTCTCAACTAAAGTACAATAGTAAGGATACATACATTTCCCCTTGAATAAGGTTTGGCTATGGATAATATACAACTTTACATTGCTTATAGTATAACCTTGATCCATATTAACAACTTAAATTCCCTACTTGAAGTATTAGTGAACACATACGTGGCAAGGTAACATTCATTTCTTATAAATTATTATAATGCTAACTCCCAAACATTAATAACTAAGGATTTCAATATATATATTCTGTGTTTTTTTGAGTTTTTTTAGCATACTAGGATATGAACATCTAAATTTTTATTTTTCCTTATAATAGGTACAATAAAGAAAGGAACACAATACAAGTGGCATACAATACAACAAAGAATTTACAAGCTCGTGCTAATGTTTTCAATAACAATTTAAAATAAATAAACTAGTTACAAAAGAACAATAGTATAAGCTCATGTCTGCAACAACAATGTGCAAATCCATAATAAAATTACTTCTAGCTTACATTGATTTTATAGGATAAGGCTTACAAGTATTCTTACATTAATAACTTGAAATGAATTTGCATGGAACAAATAGAAATATGTAGGCAAAAGCAATGGAAGTGAGTCCTCTCTAGATCATAAAACCCTTCAACATGAAATCAACCTGCACATATCACAATCAGCAAGGAAAAAGTGTATCTAAAGCCAGTGGGAGCTCACCTCCCAACCTAGGGTTGTAACAACCCATCCCAAAGCTTGGGGAAACTTAAGGTGACAAGGTATACTTCACACCACAAGATCAAAACTATACATTTAACATTTTCACAATGGAAACACAAAGATTTTGAAACAAGTACACACACATAGAAACACAACAACAAGGATATTCATATACAAAATTATTCAATGACTCAAGGGAATGTGCATGATCATGATGGAACAAAAAGTGACAATACAAAAAAAACACATTTTTACTTTACCAAAATCACAAAACACAAAGTTGAATTTTTGTAGGGTTAGGTAAAATTTGTTTTCGGTTCAATAATACCAAACCAAAATTGATATCTGTTAGTAATGGATATCCGTTAATAAGGAATATCTGTTTTCCAAAATTATTTTTTGTCAATTTAATGTATTCAAAATGGATATTTTTTTTGTAAGAAAAAAAAATATATCTGTTTTGAAAAGAAAAATGGATATCTATTTTGAAAATCAAAACATATATCCATTTTCTATAAGTTTTTTAGTTAATTTTATGCTTTCAAAATAGATATCCGTTTTGAAAAGAAAAATGGATATCTATTTTGAAAATCCCCAAAAACAACACTTCAATAAAATGGGCATAAATTTTGTGTTACTTATCAAAATTTTTATTTTTTTATAGGTGTTGTAAAGGTGATTAAGATATCTACACAATAGATAAGATAATTTTGATAGAATATGCACAAAAAAAAAATTATAACTATTTTAAGTTCCTCCTTAATTTTTAAAAATTTAAATTCTCATAATTCTTGCATACAAAGTCTTCTTTTCATGTTTTTTTTGCAATAATCATCCTAAATGACTTGAAACATTAAAGAAGTAAAAAATAATGGAATTTTTAGATTTTTATACTAAGGATAGTAATTTTTTTGCATAAATCATCATAGAAGGCCTCTTTTTTGTCTTTTCATCCTATGTACACCTTTTCCCAAGTTGAACTAGGAGAATATATCTCTCTCTCCCTTTCCCCCTCTATCTATTTAATTACCTCTCCCTCTTTCCCCTCTCTTTCATTCCCCTCTATACCCGTCTCTCCCCTTTTACCTTACTATACCTCTATCTATATCTCTCCTCTCTCTCTCACACTCTACCTAGTTCTCTCCCTTTCTCTTCCCCTCTATCTTTCCTAGGTTATATATATCTACATATCTCTCCCTATTTCTATCTCTATCTCTCCTTATCTCTCTCTATCTATATCACTCCATATTCCTATATCTCTCTACTTATCTCTCTCTCTCTCTCTATTTCTCTGCCTCCCTCTCTCTCCCTCTATCTATTTATATGATATCCCTTTTCATCAAGTTATCACTATATCTATGTCACTCATACAAACACACCCTATTTCTCCATTCATATCTCTATCTCTCTAGCTATCACCCTCTCTCCACATCTCTCTTTCTCTCTCTCTCTCCTTATCTCTCTACACCTCTCTATTATTTGTCTCTATCACCTTTATCTCTCTCTCTTTCCCCCTCTATCTATATCTCCCTATCTTAGATATCTATATCTCATTATCTATACCTCTCTCTCTTATGCATTCTCTCTCTTTATCCCTTTCTATCCATATATTTCTCTACCTCTATCTCCCTATATCTTTATCTCTCTCCCTATCCCTCTTTATTTCTCTATATCTCCTCTCTCCCTCTCCCTCTATATATTGATCTATATCTCCTCCTCTTCTTCTCTCTCTACCTAGATATCTCTCATTTTCTCTACCTCTATCTCAATATCTACTCCCTCTCTATCTATCCCCCACTATCCCTTCCTCCTATATCTCCCTCCTCTCTATCTTCAAGCCCTGTTTCTATCTACCTCTTTATGTCTCCCTCTCTATCTCTATTTCTCTCTCCATCTTCCTATCTCCATATTCCTCTATTACTATCTTCCCATATCTCTATATCTATATCTCTCCCTTTACCTCTCTTTATTTATATATCTATTGTCTCCTTCTCCCTCTATCTTCATCTCTACCTTTCTATAGATAGAGGGTGAGTGGAGATAGAGATAAGTAGAGAGGGAAGGTTAAAGAGTTGGAGAGGAGAGAGAGAAGAGAGATATTTAAAGGGAGAGAGATGAAAAAGAGGGAGGGATGGAGTGATAGGTATGTAGAGAGATAAATGGGGGAGATATAGAGAATTAGAGAGGGAGGGAAGAAGGGAGAGGTATATATAGAGATGTAGGGTGGGAGGGATATAGGAAGATGTAGGTAGAAAGGGAGGAGGATGGAGATGAGGGATAAAGAGAAGTAGATACAAAGAGAAAGAGAAGTAAGGTGGGAGGGATAGAGGGAGAGGTATGATGAGGGGATATATAGATAAGTATAGAGGGAAGGGGAGAGATACATAAGGTGGGATGGGTAGAGCAAGAGGTAGGTAGAGAGAGGGTGAGGGGAGATAGGGAGAAGTAGAGAGGGAAGGGGAGAGAGATTTACATATGGAAGGAGAGGGAGAGGGAGAGGGAGAGGGAGAGAGAGACAAGGGGAGAGATAGAGGGAAAGAGAGAGAGGGAGGAGAAGTAGATAATGAAAGATAGGTAGGGTGGGAGGGATAGATGGAGAAGTAGGTAGAGAGAGAGGGTAAGTGGAGATAGAGAGAAGTAGATATGGAAGTTGAGAGAGAGGTAGAGAGAAGAGAGAGGGTGAAGAGAGATATAGAGAGACATAGATAAAGGGAGATATAGGGGGAATGTGTGGAGGATGGAGTGAGAGGTAGGTAGAGAGAAATAGAGAGGGGAGATAGAGAGAAGTAGAGAGGGAGGAAGGGAGAAGTAGAAATAGAAAGGTAGAGTGAGAGGGATATAAGGAGAGGTAGGTAGAAAAATATGAATATGCAAATGGGAGATAAATAGAAGTAGAAATAGAGAGAGAGGTAATGTGTTCACCCTCCATCTCTCTACCTGCCTTCCTTCTATCCCTCCAACCTTACCTCTCTCTCTCTCTTCATCTATACTTCTCTTTATCTCCCATATAAATATTCATCTCTATCTACCTACCTCTCCCTATATCCCTCCTACCCTACCTATCTATCTTTATCTCTCCATTCCTCCATCCCTCTCTACATCGCTCTATCTCCCCTCTCTATTTATTTCTACCTACCTCTCACTTCATCACTCCCTCATTCCCCCTCTCTCCCCCTTTAGATATCTCTTTATATCTCTCTTCACCCTCTCTCTCCTCTCAACCTCTTTCTCACCTTCCATCTCTAATTTTTTATATCTCCACTCAACCTCTCTCTCTACCTACTTATCCCTCTATCCCTCCCACCCTACTCTCTCATTACCTACTATAGTGTAGGAAAATGTATCCTTTATATTTTAACTCTTTGTTTGGGCCCTCCTAGTTAAATGGACTTAATATTGCCTTTATTAAGTGTTGTTAAATGTATTTATTTACACTTTCACACTTATTTAGGTCTCCTTTAATAAATTGAGCTTTATTATACCTTAATAAACCCTTTTATGCATTTACAAGCCTAATAATTGCAATTTCCAAAGGGGAAACCTAACAAAAATTAATGCCAAAACCTTATACTTTACATTGGAGAATGTGTGTCCCAGGTTTAGGGACCTGAGATCCATTTTCCCATGGGTGAATGGGTCCTCCCTAAGCCTTAGCAACCCATTTTTAATTATGTTTTTGGAGGGATCTTAAGGTTTCTAAATTCAAATTCTGATTGTCAGCTTGTAATGCTTAATTTTTAGGTAATTAAGGTTACATGTGTATAAATACAAGGTTATTTTTAATCAAGTTAATCCTAAGAAGCTAAGAAATTCAATATCATATTCTCAAGAAATAAGATTACTTTTAGGAGCATTCAAGAGCATTATTATTAGATATTTATTCTAGCAATCAAGATCAATTCATCATGTCAAAGTCTTCTTCCATCATGCATGTTATTTGAGCTAACATTGTGATGTAGGTTTCATGATCAAGTGAAGCATTTCAAATCACTATTTCAAGCAAATTCAAGTATCAAGATCCACATCCATTGAAGTCTTTTCATTCAAGTTGCAGACCTTTATTATCAAGATCCATTAAGAGTTTGTTGAGTGGTAACCTAGCATTGTTCATTTTTTATTCCCTCCTTCATGCTATTTCATTTCATTTCAAGGTTTAATTACAAAAATGGGGTTTGACCAAGGAAAAACCCCATTCACCAAAAACAATCATTTTTCTCCTTTATATGTGTATTTGTAGATTTAGGTTGAAGAAATTTTGAAGACCTATTGAAGAGAAAAGTTGAAGAAGTTGTCAAAGTTGCAAAATTTGTCATCTTTTCATAAAAACTCATCTACAAAATTCATTTCCAACTTTTTGACATTGAAACTCAAAAAAAATTGGAAGCTACTGATTTGCATTAGAGGCTCTCGAGAGTTGAGAAAAATCCTTGAAGGTGGACCCATTCGACCTAGGGTGAATTAGTCTCTGGTTTCTTTCTGAAACAACCTTTTGGTGTTAGGTGCATGCTCTTCTACCTTTCTTATATTTGCACTTTATCAATGGTTTTTGTTTTTCATATAGTTTTTCTTCATATTGCAAGTTTGAATTTGCATGATTGGATTGATTTGACATATTTATTTATCTCACAAAAGTGTTGTTTAGTCCATTTTATCCTTTTACCCCCATACCTCAAATCATAAGGAAATTAGTAGACCCCTACTTTGGGTTGATTCACCTAAGGGTTGGTAGTCAATTCAAGGTAGTGATCTCATTTCCTAATGAGATAAAGGTGACTAGGCTCATCACACCCTTTCCATCATTTCATATTGGTGAACCTATAATAATCCCCTTTATATCATTTTGGTGAACTTGACTTTCTTACACTATAAATATTTTTAGTTTGGAGTCCATTGCATTCCTAGATCTATATTTGCATCCTTTTGAATTAGGTTTGAAATTTTGGATCTTGCATGTTTACATTAGTTTTCATTTTCATTTTACAAGGTTAAAAGTGCATTTTTGCATATTTAAAAATCTAAAAAATCATCAAAATTTGTATATTTTTTCATTCATTTCACATAGTGCATTCATACTACTGCATATTCAAACACTAAAATCAAAAAATTGAATCAAAATTGCATATCAAATTAGGTCCCCTATCTTGTCATTTATCATTATTTTACAGTTACATTTAGACATAATTTTCTAGAAATCTAAAATTGAACTTTCCAGTCTCAAATCAGAATCTAAAAACCCTAGAATTCATCTCAAAATTTTGAATTCTGATTTTTTAAAACCCTAGGCTAAGACCCATTTTCCCTAGGGAGAATGAGTCCCTGATTAGGATTGTTTCTATTTTTTTGGGCATTGAAAACTCTATTTCTATCTTTTCTGTTTCTATGTTCAGTCACCTGTTTCATTTTCCACATTTTTTGTTATCTAAAATCTTGCATTTTAAGTTTAAAATTTTCAAAATCAGTGCATTGATTGAATTCAAAATTGCATTTAAAATATATCATTTTAAGGTTTTTTCATAGCATAATAAAAAAAAACTCCTTGTTTGAAATCTGAAAAGTATTCTCTTTTTACATTTTTGCATTTCTATTCCTATTTTAGGTGTCCTTTGTATTTCGTTTCCTAGCCATCTTG
This sequence comes from Sequoia sempervirens, assembly GCA_007258455.2. NCBI lineage: Eukaryota > Viridiplantae > Streptophyta > Pinopsida > Cupressales > Cupressaceae > Sequoia > Sequoia sempervirens. The sequence continues at coordinate 12,843 of VDFB02298765.1, read as the reverse complement.
GGTGCACACTAGGTTTAGTGAAACTTGTATGAGCTTTACCACTTAGTGTCCTATTACCAATATTGTTGTGAGACATACCTCTAGATTAATGCCATCCCGCACTTCTACATCCACCATGGATCTTGGGTTCTCTAGCTCTTTCACTCATAGTGTTGACACTAGTCAACCCTCCATGGACCATACCTTTCACACCTTATTTCCCATGATTTCGTTTCTTACTATCAATGTGACTAATGTTGATGAAACTATTAAAATATTGAAATAATACACATATAAAATAAAAAACTCTATAAGTCAAGGTGAACATGCGATTAAATTGATTACTCTCATTGATAACTGTGGCAACGAAAAAAGTATCCCTTTTCCTTGCTTGTTTGGGCCCTCCTTGTTAACTAAGCTTAATGGTACCTTGATATAGTGTTGTAATGTGTTTGACACATTCACATTAAGTCTTGAGCCCTTGTGAACTAATGAACTTAAATGTTACCTTGTTAAAGTGTTGTAACACACTTTCACACTTTTCTAAGGTTTTATTAATTAACTGAACCTAATAAATATCTTTTCAACCTTAATCATGCCTTATTTAAAGTGTTGTAAAGTGTTGTAACATAATTTCACACTTTTTTATGGTTTTGATTAATAATTGGGCTTCTTTATGCTTTAATTGGCCTTACTTTTATCCACAAGCCTCACTTAATGCATCTTTTCAAGGATAATCTTGACACAAATCAACATCCAATCATAATTTAGGTGTTTACAGGTTGTGTGACCTAGATTTAGTGATCTAGGAATCACTCACCACTCTGGGAATATAAGTCACACCTAGGTTTTTGGGTCCTAAACCTGGTTTCACACCTTTCTAAGCATTTTTGAAAATAGTCCCATAAATTATGCCTAATGTGACTCATTCGCCACCTTGGGAAAATGACTCTCGTGTGGCCCAAAATCAAAATTAATTCAATTTTTTGGTGGGATTTTATCCTCATAGATCTGATATTGGCTTGTAGTGTTGTAATTTTAGGAATTCTTGCATAATTAAGTATAAATACAAGGTTCTTTCACTCATTTTTCACCTAATAATTTTGTGAGAGAATTCATAATAGAAAGCTTGAGTTCACAAGAGAATTCAAGGGTATATTATCAAGCATTTTATAGCATTATTCAAACATCAAGTATCATGTCAAAGATTTCATGCATCATGTTTTTTTTGAGCTAACAATTGTGATATAGGGTTTTATGATTCAAGATAACATTTCATTCAAGATCTATCACATTCAAGCAAGAATCAAGGTCTACATCCATTGGAGCCACTTCATAGGGTTTGGTGAGTTTCAACATCTTATTTTGTTCATTCATCATTCTCCATTCCTATTTCATATTATTTCAAGGTTTTATTACCAATAAGGGGTTTGACCAAGGAAATCCCCTATCCACTAACAAAACAACATTTTCCCCTCTTTTTAGTGTGTGATTTGTAGGTTTATATTGAAGACACATTGAAGAGAAAGTTTAGAGAAATTTTTCGAAGTGCCTAAAATTGTGAAAGTTGTCACCTTGCGTTGGAGATACTTGGAGGACTTCAACGGGTTACAAATTTGGGTTTCAGATCTGGAAATCAATTGGAAGCACAAAGTAGACCTTAAAGGCCAGATTCAAACCTTAAAGTTTTAGAAATCCCTAATTGGAGTGATTCACCACTTCTAGCATATGAGTCCCAGTTTAGGTCAAAATGCAAATTTCTACAAATTTGGATACCCATTTGCTAGATTCCTATTTCTTCATAGAAACCCAGATCTGGGAATGATTCACCTAGCTTGGTGTATGAGTCTAGTCAACATTAAAGTTAGGATTTCTAGACTTCAAAGCTCCATCCAGTCATCTTCATATTTCTAGGTGCACACATTTCATCTTGAAACTTTATGTTTTGTTTTACATAGTTTTCTAGGTCATTTAGTGAAGCATTGCATCATATTAGGGTTAAGTATTACATTTTTCATTACATTTGTCTTCCCAAGCCCTAACTTGATGATGAACCCCTCATTAATCCCTAAACATACCTTAGGATACCTTATTGTCGGATCTCTTCCTTCATTCTTTATTGGATTGAGATTTCTAAGGTATCCTTAAGTGTAGCAAATGTGACATAGGAACCCTACCCTTGTGATCCATTCCTCAAAGGTGGGGATTACTATTTTTGTTGCTACATTTTGGTGAGCTTGACTTTAGAACACCTTAATTTTGATTTGGATTGCATCATCATCCTAGATTTTTCTTGCATTGACTTTGCATTAGGGTTTGCATTAGTTAATTGGTATTCTAGGGTTTCTAATTCTTGCAAATTAGTGAAATGGAATATAGATTGTATTTTTTCATCTCAAATCATTTAAAATCATATAAAATCTGCATTTACACTTAGGGTTACACATCATACAAAATAAAAGGCGTAAAAATCACTTAAAATTTATTGAAAATTGTGCACAAATCCCTCATTAGGACTCATATGCCCCTCTTGGTGAATTATTCCTAGTACACATTAGAAACCGCCTTTTACGACATTAAAAACCTTATTTTTGCACATCTATTTACTGTCATTAATTATCTGTTTTATTTGGTTGAGTTTATATTACATGCATTTCATAAAATCTAGCTTAAATTGGTCTATTTCATGCATTTCTTAATTTTAAATTGGCATTTTAAATATTTCATTTTCAAATCATTAAATTACCTTGTTTGAAATTAGAAAATTGCATTTCATTCTAGGTCTTTACATTGCATTTTGAGTTTTCATACATTATTGTTCACAAATGTTAGTTTCAGCATTTTCCAAGTTTGCAAAGAAAAATTTAGTCAATAAGCATGTTAGTCATTCATCCAATACATTCCCTAGTTATGAGTCTCTTAGTGCAAGAGAGTGAAATGTTGAAAATTTACTTAAACCTACACCCCCTCTTATCTCTCCTATTTGTGGAAATGATGTGATAGAAGAAGATGAAATTATAGAGAATCCTAATGGTCATAGTTTCTATTCTCCTAATATCTCTCCTACATGTGACAAAGGTATTTTGGTGTTAGAAAAACTCATTGAGAACCATGAAATTTTTGAAAGCTACTCTTCTATAAACTCTTGTACATTGGAAGATATTTTAGCACAAGATATAATGACATCATAGACACATTTCTAAACATTGCCTTACCTAGTTTCCATTCCCCATTTTCTTGTGAGAATGATTTAGTGGAAGAGTATGAGATTGCAAATGATGAGGATATGCTGGTGTTAGATGATCAAACCTTTAAGGTCTATAACAATCCTCTTTATGATCCTTCCCCTACCTATCCTATTTTGGATGACATTAGTGAACAAAGGAATGAAATCATAAATGACCATGAAACTTATACTTGTTCTTCTCCTAGTATCTCTAGTAGTTTTGAAGAAGATAATTTTATGGATGAAAGTCATGAGAATATTAGTTGTCCCTCTTCACCTAAGGAAACCATTATTGAGCAAGAAAATTCAAGCATTGATCATTCCCCTACTTGCGATGAAGTGATTTTGGAAGAACCAATCCTTGAATGTCAAGAACATTTGGTTGATAGTTCTCCTAACAACTCTCCTCCTAGGGAGGATATCATGGTGCAATAGAATGACAACAATAGTAATGTGGATTACTTAGGTGATGTTAAAAATATGATTCTAGATTTCCCTTTATTAGAAATACATCAAACCAAGACTATTGGGGTTATGAATGCGCAAGTTTCCATCAGACCCCCTTGACTATTGGACCTCCTACATATCCTGTGGGACATCCTAAGAATCCTCTAATTCTTTACCCACCATTACACAAACAAAAAAATAAAAACAAACTTGAACTTATCCTCTACCCACCTAAGAATAATTTTTCACAACAACCAAGTCATAATACCATTGCTCATACATATAACAATAGAAAAAATACACAACCAAGACAAACACCTTCAACATCCCTCCCATTGCTTAAACCTATTTTACAAAGTCCTCCTCATTTTACTCCATAAAGTGGAAATGAGTATTCACCTAATTATCACATTATGCTTCAAACAACCTTGCAACAAGTTCCTTTCCCTTCTAATGAGCAACAAAATGACATAGTGGCCATGATTCAAGGAATAAATGTTGAATTTTTTTCCCACCAAAGTAAACTCCCCCCTTTGGATGTGCAAAAAAAAAAATGAAGCTTTCATGGTAATAGTTCAATACAAGGGAAGAGGCATAAAGCGAACCTTTGTTGATAATGGATCAAACCTTAACGTGTGTAGTGTGATACTTTTGTATAGGCTTGGTGTGGATAGATAAAAAAATTCAACCTGCCTCTTTATCCATTAGTAGATTTGATAATGTGGGAAATCAATTGTTTGGTGTGATCACTTTACCTATTATAGCTAGAGAGGCCACATTAGAAACATCGATCCATGTTATGCCTAACAATATTTGATATAATATAATTTTAGGGAGACCATAGATTCACAAAATGAATTGCGTGCCTTGTACTTTGCATCATATCATGAAATATTTCTACAACAACAAAGTGCACATACTCGAAGCTGATCCCGAATCAAATAGTTTTTTAAACATTGAGAAAAGCAAGGAAAATCCTTTGAAAACATTAACACCAACTACACAAGTAGAACCCATGCAAGAACAAAAAAAGATAGATGTCTTAAACCTTTCATAATGATATCACTAAATGACTTGGGATCATTGGATTTTGACTCAACATTCATGGGAGAATAGAATATCATAAACAAAGAATCTGAAAAGGGAAAATAAAAAGTGGTAATGTCAACACAAAATTCGGAAGACCCTTCAAAAGAATCCACCTCAATCACTTTAGAACAAAATACAAACAAATACACAACAAACTTTGATGAATTTAATGTAGACACGTAAAATGTACAAATTGATCCCATGCATTTGATCCTGATTTACTAACATCAGTTCATCCTGAATCATCTCCTTTGCTAAAAATTTAATTGAATATTCTTTTTTTGATTAAATTCATCATATTTCATCTTTTAATTAAATAAATCAATTTTATCTAATTAAATCACTGTCTCCTATTAATTAAATAAATTATTATTTTTAATTAATCCTATTCTCTCTTTTAATTAAATAATTCATTTTATTTAATTAAGTTCTAAAATTCATCTCCTTTAAATTAAGTAAATCAATCTTTATTTGATTTATATCTAACACCATCCTCTTGAATTAAATAAATCAAACTTTATTTAATTAAGTCTAAAATCATTATTCCTCTCATTTTGATTTATTTAAATCCTAAAATCTAAGTCAAATTGTCAAATCAACTATTCTTCATCAAAATTAATCAAATCCTGATTAATGCTAACACTAATCACTCAAATCCTCTAGATTTTGCAACTTGCACAATAAATCAATTTATTTTATTTATTAAATCTCTATTTTCATTCAAAAGGGCATCAAATTTGGAATATTATTCAAATTCAAAATCTCCCCCCAAAAGGACTTGTACATCTGATGAGGCATTAAAAGCCTCTTACATGTCCTTTTCCTTGAGCCAAGTGGCATTTACTCCATTTTCTTCTCCCTCCAACATGTCACTTCCTCAAATTTGAATTTCCACCTATTTGCATTTATGTGCACATTCATCAAAATGTGCTCCACCTTTGTCCACTCACATGTTGACAAGTGGCATTATGCTATTGGTTGGTGTTTGATCCCACATTCATCCCTTTTGATTATTCTTGCATCATTCTATTCTATAAATAGAAGGATCTTCTATTAATTTTGGGGCCACAAGTTTATGCATTTGAATCCACAAGTTTATTCAAGATCATTATCTTCAAGTTTTTAAGTAATTTTCATCCAGTTTTCATCCATTTTCATCAAGTTTCATAGCCAGGTTATTGAAAATTTTCATCAAGGATCAACTCTCATCATTCAAGCTTAGAAGGAATTGGGAAAGGGTTATTTTCCATATCAAAATAGAACCAATTCCCCCATGGGATTGAGAGTTTGTTTGTTTTGAGAAAGATTAGATAAATTTTATTTGTCTTCTTCATGCTATTTATTGTTATTGATATTTCAAATGAATCTTATGGGGAATGATGTTTCTAACTTGCATGATGGACTAATATTGTGTTTTTTGCTTGTGTTTGTGCAGGTATGGGATCGCCATTCACATTTTAGCACTAGAGAGAGGGAAAAAATTGCAAATCTAACACATTTTTTTGGTTAATTTCATTGTTTTTTGATAGGTCTATTTGTTAATCTCTTTTACAACACATCTGCAAGATCTTTTGACGCATCTAGGCTCTATTATAGTGCATCCGCGACATCCTCCAATGCATCCAGACTCTATTACAGTGCATTCGCAAGATCTTCCGACACATCTAGGATTTGTTATAGTGCATTTGTGGCATCTTCTGACGCATCTAGGTTTCATTATAATGCATCTACAAAATCTTCCGATGCATCTAGGCTCCATTATAGCGCATCCACGACATCTTCTGATGCATCTAGGCTCCATTATAGAGCATCCACGATATCTTCCGACACATCTAGGATTTGTTATAGTGCATCCACGACATCTTCCAGTGCATCTAGGCTCTGTTATAGAGCATCCACGATGTCTTCCAACGCATCTATGTGTCAAGTGTTTTTAAACACTTTGGAAGCACTTATAATTCCATCTCAAGGATTTTGTTACTTTTAGTTTTAGGACTCAATAATTTTTATTTAGGCTTAAAAAAAGAACAATCAAAAGGATTAAAAATAACTTTAGGAACTTACTAGAGGTTATTTTTGGGGCTAAAATTGAACAAGAAATCTTCACATTTCAATCTTGGTGCTTAAAAAGAATCCATTCTTTCTTTGAAGGTTAAAATGAACACGTGTCCTTTGTGTTTTGCTATATTTTACACAAAATTAATCTCATTTAAAAGGGCATGTGCACTTCTCTCATGCTTCACAATGATCTTAAGAATCAAAAGTACTTTTAGTGACATTAAGTTGTATAAAAGATTTCCTCCATATTTCAATTTGGGCTCTTAAAATTGAACAAATTTTATGAGTGTGAGTTGAGTATATTGTATGTGTTCTCTCTTTGTTTCTAAATGAAGATAGATCGAACTATAGATGTGGATGCTTTCTTTTGTTTACCTTTAGAGGGTCCTGCTGAAGACCAATTTGAAGGTGAATCCAACCATTTTTTCACTCAGGCTGGTATACAAATGGATAAGACTAAATCATCAAGTCCTCGTAGTATGTAGGCCTAAGCCGTACAATGTCTTTTAGAATGGGGTACTACCTTATAAAGTATAAGAGCCCCTAGTAGGATTTACTAAATCCTTTAGTGGCTTGCTGGATGCTTGCAAGGTGCCACACCCCCAATCACCCTTACTAAGAACCAATTTGTTTAGAAGCCAAAATCCATATCTATTTGTTGGTGCGAGAATGGTCATTATGAAGTCGTCCCACATTTTTATAGCTCTTAGTAGAGATGAGAAATATGCCATGGGATTTTATAGGTATTGAAGCTTGGATGACCTGAGAAGTGTGTTCCATGGAGGGGAGCTAGTGTGTTCAAGCTTCTAATCATCCACTAAGAGTAGGTGTGGATGGATTTATCCAAGTGGGAACTCAACAAATATTGTCTCTTGACTATCCATAGGGTTGTGCACTATTGTGGAACCAAAACACTTTACTTGGATTTAAAACATTGGAAAAGAAAAAATTCAACATGAACATCAAATTTCAAACCCTTTAGGAGGTGTTGGAACTGTAAAATTTGATGATTTTACATGTTTGATTTTACTCATAAATTTCCAGATTGGTCCTACCATGTGCATTTTTCACCCATATTTTACCCATATGGTCCCATAATTCCATTTGAGTCTTGCATAATTCACATTAGGGTTCATATTGACGTGAGAATGCTAGGGTCTCTCTGATCCATTTTTTTGATAAACGTCTATGTTGCCAATTGGAAAGACGTTTATGTTGTCATGGTGATTTGATTTTTATTTATAGGCACTGTTCGACAAGACTTTTCCACTGTCTCTGCGATAGAGGATGATACACATTTTGGCAGGAGTGGGGTCATCGGGGTAATGTCTCACCAAAGGCATCATGTCTCGCTGACTGGCTTGAATGAGGATACATCGGCAAGAGTTGCGGCATCGATATAAGGTCATGCCGAACTCTTGTGGTCTCACTAAAAAAGTACATTATGGGATCTCTTCAGCCAAAAAAGTTGTTTTTGGTGTGAGTTCATAGTGAGGTCCTATTATCTCACCGATCGGCGGTGGAAGGATTGACTTATCGGCATGAGTTAAAAGCTTCGGTGAAATGTCATAGTGATCTTGTGGTGTCCTACCGACTTGGTGCAAGAGGACTTATTGGTATGAGTTATTGACATTCAGAGGGAGGTCTTAGCGACTTCGTTGGGTCTCACCGATAAAGAAGGCAAAAGGTCTTTGTCAGTATGAGAATTGAATTCTCTTGGCAATCTAAGGTGTGTTCAGGTTGTTTCAGTATGACATAAAATAATCTACGGGAGGTCTCCCCGATGTCAGTATGTTATAGCGACTCACTTCGGACAGATGGACTCATCGGCAAGAAAAGCCTTATGTCATGGGGACCAAAATGTATCATTTGGAATTTCAGTGAAACGTGGGGCAATCTATATAGCATCTCCCTGACTATGTATTTTCTTGGTGAAGGCGAATGTTGGGCACGGTGAGAAAGACTCTTGTGTCTTAGCGATTGAAACAAATATAACAGAAATGTGATCTCGGGGAAACATAAAGGTATTCGATATGGTTTCTCTCGATGACAAAAAGTCATGGCGAAACACAAGGACCAATGGAACGGTCAATGTTATAATTTCCTTCAGAATACTTTCTGGATGTCTCAGCGAATGATTAATAAAAATTCAAATGTTATTGGCCAGCATGTGAATGTAAAATACCATTGCAGGCTGACATGAATTGAGCCCAATTTCTATGGTTGTCCGACATGAATTTGGAAGCGATATGATTCTTGATGCTGGTGTATAAATAAGCATTCCCGATTGTAAATGAAATAGGAGATGAGATTTTAGAATAAATAAAACAAGTAGATTAGGAATGGACACAATAGAATAAAGTTCTCATATCAGAGACTATGATGCATGTTTTCAAATGGCGATTTCAATGAAAATCAGCTGGTGTGGCAGTTTATTTCTAGTGTCAATTGTTTGTTGAGTTTATTGAAAAGTATTGCTAAGATGTCTCCAAGTTGATTCTTTCTGGTTTTTTAAATTGATATAACAAGTTTATTTTTAGTTTATCAGTGCACATTTGCTATATCTATGTGGTTAATTGACTGGTTCTCTCAAGAAGAGATTAAATCCTTTTAGTTGATCACAATAATTAGGAAGATTCATCTGGATTATGAAAGTAGAGCTTAGTAGTCACAGTCCTGCATGTTTATACAAGTTATAAACATAACATATTCCAACAATTTTATTTTCTACCAGAATAAGTTGCCCACTTATGTTTCATTTGACTCCGCATACCCAATAAGGCACTGGTCTCTACATTTCATCATTTGGATTCATTTAGTTTCTTTACATCTGTCAATTGAGCATTTTAGGATTTAGATCAATTGCTATTTGTATCAAGTTTGGATTCATTTGTTCACTTCCATCTGCCATTGTGGAAAAATCATTGCAAGAAGGGTAATCATAAGTCAAGTCTGCTTCATTCAGATAGGTACACCCGCCTAGGTTTAGCAACACCTAAAGAGTAGAAGGTTGAATTCTTTTGACCTTATATGTTACCCTGGAACGTATCAAGAGATTGGCAGCCTCTTGAGGCATCTCGCCTACATTTTTGAGAGCTAACAAATTGGCGACTCTGTTGGGCATTAAATCAGAAAATTCGGTTGAAGACCATCATATAGAGTCATTGAAGAAAATGATATAATTTGAGAAGTTTCAGAAAGAGTGATTCCGCTAGGGAAAAGATCATAAATAATCATTTTCCTACTTTTGGGAAAGTAGGTGGCATCTTTGAAAAGGCTTGATGAAGAATGGAATTTGTGTATGGAACAAATGAATACACAAATGCAGGTAGGCATTGGATTCCTCAAATGCCTGATAGTACAATTGGAAATTTTCACAATGGAGGCAATGCATATCATGTACAACAAAATACATACTCACCACAACCACCTCATGATTAGTAGTATGTGCCACATCCTCTTACACATCACAATAGTCTGATGTACCAGTATCAGTACCCACCTGGTGCCCCCCCTCATCAATACACAACAATGATCAGACAGTTTGATTTGGAAGGGATTCAATTATCCCCTTATCCAATGGATGGCAATTGGAGAAGTCTTGTTCCAAAGTTTACAGGGAGTGATGCAATCACTGCTGAAGAGAATTTAAGAAGTTTCAATGCTTTCATCCAAGATTTGGGTGTGCCATATGAAGATTTACACATGAGGCTATTCATGATATCACTTATTGAAGACGCTAGGGATTGGTTCAACAGCCTACCAACAATCTCTATTAATTCTCTACAAGAATTTCAGGGTCAATTCCTCGAGCAATTTGGGAATCTAAGTGCACTAGATGCTGCTCTTCATGAATTAATACACATTTAGAAAGATCAAAATGATACAATTTATGATTTTAATCAGAGATTCAATAAGTTGCAGAATAAAATACCTCCTGGATCAAAGTTGCTAGATTTTGTAGCACTGAGTATTTATTTGAATGCATTTGATCCTAAGGTAGGGTATGAATTGAGAAATAGATTCCCAAGAGATTTGGCTGAGGCTCAGAAGATAGCACTAACATTTGAAAAAAATAGGAGGGCTGTAGGGATAATTGATAAAAGAGACAATCCTAAGGTTCCTCAGCAAAGCAAAAATTATTAGTACAGACAGGAGAACACATACATGAACAAAAGGCTGAGGTTGCATGACATGCCTTATAATACAGACTAGAAGGACAGAAAACCTATAACAACTAGGCCTAGAAGCAAAGAAGCTCCTGATCCATTGACAAAGGGGAAAACCTGTATGGTAAGTAACAATTACTTCTATGAATTTTGTGATGAGCCACATTCCCTAGATTATTGTGTTGTAGCCCAAATAATGCAAAAAGAGGGAATGCTGATGGGAAACAATGGAGAAGATCACACAGTATATTTGACTTCAAATACCTTTCACCATGTTGTGGAGAGGTACTCATCTTCAGATGATGAAGGTTATCAGTATAATGTTTCAAATTAGAAATACAATATCCATATGGTTGAACAACAGATCCTTTCTGACTCTGAAGAAATTTATATAGAACCACACCTTGTTGAAATGCCAACTCAATACAATATGAGGAGACTTACTGAAGAAGAGATAGAAAGACTAACTGTTGTTGCAGTTGAAGAAGCAAAGAGTTGTGATAGGGAAAGCAGTGCATGTTGTGAGGAATCCAGTGAATATTCAGATTCTGATGATGAACATGAGGATTTTGATCTGTAGTCAAGGGATTCTTCTACCTCTTATGAAGATTAGGATGAAGAGGCAAAGAGAAATATTGATTCATCTGATAGTAAGTATACAATACCTCTATTTGTAGCTGAAATCTATGAAGACACATTCGATGAGGAAGAGATTTGTACATTTGAAAGTGATTTCCAAACTTTTTCAAACCCATTGTATGATGAAGAATTAAAAGAAGATCAGATGATATTTTGTAAAGGTATGTTCAAGAATGAACTTCAGGTATTTTCAAATCCACTTTATGAAAGAGAGGAGATAATTTTAGACAAGCAAAATCATGGAATAAATGACTACGCTAATAATGTTTCTGATTTTTCATTCTCTTATGATTTTGGAATTCTTTTTGATGATGATAAAAGTGAGGAATGCAACTATAGTGATGAAAATGTTGATACTTGTTCACTTTTCAGTGAACAGATTGCAGATTTGTTAACTCCTGAATGTCAGGGATGTGAACATGAAGGTGATCTTGAAGTTTTGTGTCCAATTTTTTTCGACAGTGAAAGATCTTTGTGTAAAGATTCTTATGACTCCCTATGCATTTCTTGGAATGATGGTGAAACCTTTGGTGTTGATCAAAAATCTGTGTCCATTCAGGATGAGGTATGTGATTTTGAAGTTCCTAATTCATATGCAAAAGACTTTTACACTAAGGATGATAAAGGTCCAGATTTGATTGATTCACATATGTGTGGTATTGAGGATATGGGTCATAATCAAGTATTGCCACCAAATAAAGATATTGAAGAGGTGCAAAAGGCTTCAGATTTGTTTGTTTCAAACAATGTTGGTCTGAAATAATTTTTTGGTTCTTAAAAGAAGCACTTTGATTGTGAATTTTACACCAAGGATGATAGAGGTCTAGATTTGATTGATTCACATATGCGTGGTATTGAGGATATGGGTCATAATCAAGTATTGTCCCCAAATAAAGATACTGAAGAGGCGCAAAAGGCTTCAGATTTGTTTGTTTCAGACAATGTTGGTCTGATAGAATTTTTTGGTTCTCAAAAGAAGCACTTTGATTGTGAATTTTCAATACAATTGGGAGAATGCTTTATTATACATAGCAATGAGAAAATTAATGAGGAATTTTGCATTGAATATATTTGCATTTTGTATGTTGAAAATAATAGGGGTTTCTCCCATGATGATGAAGAATTTGAAATGTAGGATGATGTAGGGATTTTGGGCCAAACTGAGCACGATGATTCTCTAAAAACTTGCAATAACAGTGACAAGAAGGATTGTATGAATGTATTCAAGAAGAATTT
>VDFB02298764.1:0-22405 GCA_007258455.2 Sequoia sempervirens | reverse complement strand
AAACTTTGATGGTTGTCCAAGGATCGTGCTTTCGCTGAAATTGCAAAAAAATGTCTATTCGACGGAAACTTTCGTTGGTGTATTTCGTCGAAATGTCGATGTTTAGGTACTGCTATCTTTCATCGAAGGTACAAAAATTGCGTCAGACTTTTTGTATTTCGTCGATGGTGTTCCTCGAAAGTTCAATGAAACTATGCATTTTATTTTTTTAAGTTTCTACATCATAGATCATCATGTTGGGTGAACTTTGCAACATGGTATGGACATCCATCATGTCATCTCTTCGAATGCAATGATTGTAGGCTATGCTAATGATGTCTACCCTTTTGACAAATGGTTTGATTTGTAGTTGCATGACCTGGTGTACATAAACACTATTTATCAACATATTGCCACTTGATGAAGTAGACTCATAAGATGGTCTTGATGTTTTAAAAATTGAATGTCTTTTGTAAATATATTTGTAAGTTGTTTCTAAGTTTGTATATACCTCAATTATACTTCTTTCTTTTGAACCAAAAATAAAATGAAATGATATTTCAAATCAATTTTTTTTGTCCTACTATGACGGATACAATTCTTGGACAACTTAATTGTACTTATGTTATTGCAAAAGATTATTATAAGCTAAATTTATTTCTCCCCAATTTCTTCTAGAAAATTTTGAAGTCATGTAATTCTTAAATGTATCTATAAAAGTGACTACAATATACTCAGTTGAACTATAGAAGAAAGATATTTTCACATCCATGTGATGTATGCTTTATTTCTTTTGAGCTTCTATTGAAATCACCACTCTATTGGTCTCTTATTTTTATAATGGTATAAAATTCTCTTCATAATCTATCATATATCTTTGTGTGAACTATGCCTTGTTGTTCTTATCTTTTCCTTATCCTTGATTGCTTTTGTTGATTACACCTTCATTCTTTATGGTTTTTAATTTAAGATAAATTTCTCCAAATGTGTATCTAAGTCTTTTATCATGAGACATAAGAGATCCTACTGAGTGATCAAACTTGAGAGTAGTCAAATCTTTACTTTCCTTAATGATTATTACAACATGATTCTACATTAGTGTTAGAGATTTTAACACCTTTTAAACCACAAACTTTTGTTCATAGTCTCTATCAAATTAGTCATCTTATTGATCACATATTTTACTTTTATGCAATAATCACCCACTCTCCCAACTTCTTACCTCTTCAAATTCTCTCTTCAATATTTGTAGGTTGATAATTTTGACTTGCTCACTCTCTTGATAAGCTTCTTGTAGATTTTTTGAAGAACCTTTGTGATCTTTGCACTTACAATTCTTATGATGCAAGAGCATCCCAATGATCCGTATCCACCAAAAATAGTTTGACTTGATTTTCATCCATTTAATTTGATTTTTGTTAAATAATATTACATTCTTAAATTTAATTGTCTCCTTTACAAAGGACAATATCTTAAAGAGTCCCCAGCCCTAAAAAATAAACACAGCATAAAAAAACTAAACAAACACTTATCATTTCATGTATTTAGCATGAACTTAATTGCCCCTCATGCATTCAACATGGAACAAATGTATCATTCATAAAAAATTTAAACATTAAACTCCATTAAAAATAATCGGTTAATAATAACATCCATCTATAAAAAAATAAGTTAGAACTTCCAATTTTAAGATTCTAAAAACAGGGGAGTGGGGCCAATAGATGGGCGAGTTTCAATTTGAAGATGTTTGAGTTGTACTTCCATGGTGGTGTATGCCAACACCACTGATCAACAAGTCTTTTGGAGACCTCTAAATTATACGGGTATGTGCAGGATCATGGTATGCCAAAAAGTGGCAATATTTGTAGGGTATGTGGCTGACGACTTTTTTTTCACCCAAAATTAATGAAATGAAAAGGGTTTTTAGAGTAGATTATCAGCTTTCCAAAAATATAAATTATGATTTAATTTGAATTTAATAAATAATTATTATTCATTTTCTATTAGAATTAATACCAAAAGTCCCCGATAGATAGGCTAAATTTGAAAACACCCATAACCTCTTCAATGGTATCATATTTTTGAATCCAAAACATGTGCTCTCATCCCATGCTCTTTACATGCTACCATCGGATTAAAAAAGAAAAATTAAATTTCATGAATTTTGGACCGATGGCGCGGCCCAATGTGACTTTGTTTTTATATTTTCTAAAAAGTTGTAATAAAAAAAAAATTCATAATTAATTTACTACTGAAAAAATTACAAAAAAATATGTGACCACATCCGACATGAGTCCCTAATTTCATATATATAAATCTTACAAAAAAAATATTATTCATCTTTATTATGGTTAGTGGCCTATCAGACACCTACTTCTTTATTTTTTCCCCTGAAATTTAGCACAAATTCCAAAGATTGAAATTTCAAATTTTCTCAAATTCATTAGATTTTACTATTTTAAATAAACCTATATTTGTAAAAAACTACATTCAATTTTCTACAAATTCTATTCTTACATATTTTTGAAATAATATAGATAACTTATTCAAATATTTATGTCAAGTTGCCTAACACTGATTTTTCTGAATTTTTTGCCACTTAAGGGCCTGTTTGGCATACCATGATCCTGCACATGCCCGCACTCTACTCCTCCACAACTTTTCTAATGAAAACATCAAAAATGAGGGGCACTTGGGGTATCGTGGGGAACAGTACAGACGGGGACATTACTTTATATTAACTAGAACAAGATGATTTCCAATTATTGGGGATATGACCACCAAGTTAGACACTAAATAGTGGCTATGGGGGTAGAGAGGTGACTGTACTTATCGTGGTTTGTCCATGAAGTCTTCCCTTAGCATGCTTCTTTAGCTATCTATGTATCTAACAGGCTTGTCATAGAATTTCGTTGGTCATATTTTATACTCGTGGCACTATCCATGTCAATTGTGTAAGGTCATTCATAAATATAAAACTCTCTCTTGGAAACCTTTAATTATCCTTTAACATTATCCTTGACTACCATTTGAAGGTCTTCCATGTATTCATTAAAAATATTGCCCTCATAATGTCAAGAACCTATTGTCCTTTGTGTACTTTTTCCCTTGCAAGGTGTCTTGAATTACTCTTGCCATTTAACTTATGAAAGCTCATAAATATCTTATGCATGACCATCATAACAATGTTTGTATCAAGCTTCATTTACTCTTACTGCCCTTGATAGTCAAACACTGTCATTTTCAAGGTATGATGTCATGCTTTATATACCTCTGCCTCCTTCAAAATTGTGCATTTGGCTTTCAATGATCACAGTCATGGTGTTGTTCACAATTCCTTTGTTTAAGCACTTAAAATATTTACCAAGCATATGGTAGTGTCCTTCTTTAAAGCATTGTCCTCTGTCAACGATGTAGGAACCTTACCTACTATCATAAATCATTGGTTTATGCATATGGAAGACTATACATACAAAGGCGACTGCCCCAAGCTCTTGTCAATTTAATATATTCCTCAGAACAACCTATTTGAGCCTTCATAGTGATTGTCTTCTTTGCTTCTCAAGGATTCATAGTCACTATCATAGTTCATTTGATATTTCTTAGCCTTAAAATTATGGGATTTGTTTCAATATGACTAAGAGTCACAATAAATGTTTTACAAGTCTTTGTATAATGGTATAGTTAAAATTCTTTATAACAATCTTCTAAAAATTCCCCCAAACTACCCTCATAACTTAGTTATACATTGTTTGTTCCTTTGAATTTGTTCTTAAATAAGCTTTTTCCAAGACCCTACCTAACCATGAACCATAATTGTCTCTCCTTAATACATGACTTCCCTTGGAATGTTTTATATTGTATTTCTTTGTGCCTCATTTTCTTGCATTTTGGATGCTCATAATGATTGTTTTCAACTATTTTATGCCTCCCTTATGTAAGACTATCCCCATGGCTTTTAAACTGCACTTGATTTTCATATAGATAGCTATGATCTTCTTTTTATGACTCTAATCCTCTTGAATGATAGTGATCCTCTATGATTTGCATACCTATGACAATGATCTCTTTGAACTTGACTTCCCTTATGGTATATTTCAAGGTTATATCCTTTGTTCCATGTGAACTTTGGACTACTCATTTGAAAGTACTGCCCACTCTTCCATGTACATTGTGCCTTGAATATCATTAGACTGCCTTGGATTGTCCTTGCTTCATTTCCTTCTACCTATGACCAAAATTATCACATACTTATTCAGACCGTTTGGAATGACTATCCTTTTGGGCATTCCAAAATTACTAGAACAAATAATTTAGTAAGTATAGAATCTAAAAGAAAACTCATCCATCCATCAAGGTGTAGAATTCAAGTAAAGGAATCAATATCTATATGCATTTTCTACATCTTATACCTTCCAATTTATACAAAGGAATGCATCTGAGCCATAGGTATATTCTCCTATATGAGAAATTGGAAATAAATCCTCTAGTCCTAGCAATATGAGACATGGAGAATAAGAAATGGAAAGACTTGTATTTTGTAACATCTAAATGCCCTTTATGATAGTCATAAGGACTTATGACTATCCTTTATTTCAATATATTGAGGGAAGTGCATTTTTCACTATCCATAATTTTATTCATACTTGAACGCCCTTTTAAAATTTTATCTACACTCCATGGTTTCTTTATAAAATGGTCTACCTTTTTCCTCTACTAAAATCTAATTTGTTTGAGTCTCCTCCACCTTGACTTTCCATCAGCTAGTTATGGTTGTGGCTTAACAAGGGTATATTTTGGTAAGGAAGACAGTAAGTTGAATGAATGTAAGTAGAGAATTTTTTGCATACGGGTATGTGCAAGATCATGATGGGCCAAAAATTGGCAATATGATGGGTATGTGGCTGACGACTATTTTTTTACCCAAAATTGATGAAATGAAAAGGGTTTCTAAACAAGATTCTCAGCTTTCCACCAATATAAATTATGCTTTACTTTGAATTTAATAAGTAATTATTATTCATTTTCTATTCAAATTACTTCTAATTAAAGTCCCCGATTGATGAAATGATTGAAAAACATTTATAACTTTCAAAGATATCGACATACTTTAACCGCAAACATAGCCACATTCTATGCTTCACATACTATAGGATTAAAAAGAGAAAAATTAATTTCAAGGAAGTTTTGGTCGTTAAGGTGGTCGACATATGCTTATATTTTATAAAACGCTGTAATAAAAAAAATCATAATTTTAAATTATTTACTTGGAAAAAAAATTACAAAACATATATGCATCACATTAGGGCATGAGTCCTACTATATCTAAACTATTATAAAAAAATATTATCATTTTATTGTGGTTAGGGTGGTCAGACAGACACCTACTTCTTATTTTTTTGCTGAAATTTAAGTAGTAATCATTGAAATTTCCAATTTTCACCAAATAGATTTTTTGTTTGCCCAAACCTAGTAGTTTAGAAACTACATTCAATTTGCTACAGATTCTATTCTTACATTTTTTTGAAATAATATAGATAACTTATTCAATTTTACCAAGTTTCCTAACTCGATTTTTTTGAATTTTTGCCACTTAAGAGCCTATTTTTTTCCATGATGATCCTCGCGACATACCTATACCGCAGATGGTACAAAAATTTCATGGTTAAGTAAGCATCCTATCAACAACAAGATCCAAATATTCGTATCTATCTCAATCGAGCCTCTAAACCCTTCATAGCTGTTAATTTTTCCACTATCCTATTATGCACAAAAATTCAAATTTTAGCATTATGTCACCACTAAAAACAAAAGAAATGGAGATTTGAAACCAAATCCACACACAACATAATGTGGTATTCATACAAACCCATACAAACAAACTAAACTTGGAACATTGGAATGGAAACAACTTGAAATTATGTTGTAGAGCATGGATTCAATTTACTCAACTAGAGGCACATTTCACAATAATGGGTTCTTCATGTAAAAAAAATTTACGAGGTTCAAATAGTAAAGAGATTGATGAAAGATAGAGGAATTAAAAAGATACTTGGATGTAGTTGGATTGAGCTTCTCTTTGTTTTGAGAATAGTTTAATATTCTCTACTTAACAGGGCCAACCACGTGACAGTGGAAGCTCATTTGGCCCCTCCCCCCTATCACATCACTCTCAATTTCCCATACCCAATCATATAAAATTAATCATTGATTCATCTATTAATAACATATAACATTCATTCATTCATCCATTAATAACATATAACACCTTATTCATTAACATATAGTATCTATTCATTAACATATTCACATTCATTCATTCATCCATTAATAACATATAACATCTATTCATTCACAGCCATATATATTATCGTAATATGGTTGTTATAATATGCATTACAATCACTTTTTTTCTTTAATTTTGAAGCTAAAAAAAGCTAAAGTGGAGTATCATTTTCTAAAGAATCTTTAGTTGTTCTGACCTCTGCTCACGATCTTAATGTATGCCTAGTCATGTACTGATCATGATGTGGAGGCCGCTTCAAGGGGGCCCTGCTGCAATAACAAAGAAATGTTAAATTGATATGTTTTGTTATTATTGTTACAAATATTTTATTAATTAAAAGAACATTAGAGTGGTGCTCTTTACCTAATGGGGCCACATCACAAGCCCTGGATTCATATATATAGCCTCATGCTCACCATGTTGAACACCCTCTAAATCCCTCGGGACCGAGTTGAAACACAAAAGGTTACATTAAATAATACACAAATTTCAATTAAATATGTTTAAAAGAACTTTAGAGTGGTCCTCTTTACCTAATGGGGCCACATCATGTTCTTGATCTTCTCTAGTCTTGGGACTATGCCCAACATGTTGGATCGCCACCCTCTACATGCTATGTACGTCACGAAGGTTGGCATTAATTATCAGATAATAAACGTACTAAAGATGTTTAATTGTATTAATCCATACCGCCTTTGTATATAAATGTCCGCACTCCATACCATGACCTTCATCGAGTGAAGCTTGTGCCCCAAATCACCAGGGGTTTTGCATTCCAATGTCATGTGCAATATGATCATTGATTGTCTGTTTAAAAAAAATAGGCACATAATTACTTTATGGTGGAAATTAATATTGAATAGATTGCACAAGTATTCAATTTTAAATAAACTTTATTGAGTTTATTTACCTGCATGTCAGATGCAATGGAATATTGTGTTTGCCCAGTCAAGACTCTTATGCTCGCTGATTCACTTCCATAGCTGTGCCAGCGCACCTCATTTCTCTTCTATGGGTGCTCTCAGCTAAATCTCAGAGTAATCGCATTTTAGAGCAAGATCATGAATTTTGCTTCTATGGGTGATAAACCAAAATTGTTTGCACTTATTATTTGATGCAATATTTCATTGGCCGATACTGCTACCTTTGCAACTAGTTAATTTCATATAACCACTCAAAGCCAAGTTTGTATTGCCTATGTTTTTCTAGTCTTTGTGGCCTTCAATGTGTTGGGAAGCCTATGAAAAGTTTGAAATACATTAGATTATGTAAAAAGAAAGAGTAGTCAGTATATAATTACATTGTTGATAGTATCACATACCTTCCTTGGCCTGGTGATGTCTTTCCTTTTTCAAATTTCTCTCCTTTCCATCCGACACTGTGTCCTTTCCCCACTGGAATCACATGGGATGCTCAGACTTTTTTCTTCTCTAAATGTGACCTATATTGGTCCCTCACATACTTTACATATGTACCAGCTTTCTTAAGAAACTTCGTTTGGTTGAATGTTTTATCACTGAACAACACAACTAAATGGTTAATGAGCTTATCCTTTAAATCTTGATTTTGGGCATTCCACCGTGTACGTATGGTGGGCCCGAAGAGCTCCAATGTTATATCACCTAGATGTTTATAAAAAACATCATTTCCTACAAAATGATCATGGGATCATTAGTCTAAAAAGAGTGATCAATAAGTAAATTTCAATTAGATTATATATAAAAATAATTAAAACATTTTAAATTACTTGGGGCCTTCTCTATCTTTATGGGAATTAAATCCTCGGTCACCAAAAATGTGACTGGAAATGTTCACGTACTAGTAATACAAGAATATCTAGGAAATGTTGCTAAAACATCACCAGCACTAGTGGCCTTTGCATCACCAGTACTACCCGATGCTTGCATGCTATGTGTTGCCGACATTTCAGTCGACAATATAGGCATAGATGATGGGGTCAGATGATCATGTGATGTATGTGCAGAAAGATCAGGATGGACACTTGTTCCAACCCCTACTCTACGAGAAGCACCTACAATACCCTGATCATGGGTAGCAGCATCATGAGGATGCAAAAAATCCTATAAAAAACAACATATATTTAGTTCATGACATAAAAGATTAAAAATTATAAAACCATGAATGAACTTATGTTATAATTAAAGACCTCATGACAACTTACTTGCAATTTTTGTACTCTCTCAGTCAATATTTTAACCCTCTCTCTTATCTCATATGTTTGAGGCACTATGAATAACAATTGAAGGATTTCTTCATTACATTTTTTTTGTGTCTTCCTTATCATATCAAGAGGGTTTGTTGAATATGTGATGTCATCATCCAATAACAGTGACTGCACCTCGACCCTATGGATGCTCTCCTCTACTATTGGTGCCTTTCCCCGATCAGTTGTCTGCAAGAAGAATATTTAAAACAATATCGAAATTAACCCAATAAACTTATGAAAAAAACATAATAATAAAACATTTTATTCGTATCTAATTTGTACAATTACAATGAGGTAAACATGTCAGGTAGAAGCGCCTGAAGATGCATCATGATCTATGGTCTGGTCTGGAGCCTTCCCTAGATGATCAATGTCTCGTTGTGACAAAAACTAAATATAAAAAAACATTACTAAAATGAAACCAATAGACTTACGAAAAAAAACATAATAATAAAATGGTATATTGGAGTCATTAATTGGAGGTTGGGTAAAATGGTATATAGTATGTACCACCCTGATAGTAACTTTTTTGGTATCTAAGCGATTCAAATTGTAATCGATTAGCAACTCTTCCCCTGCAGTTATTGATTTTATCGCACATACAAATTCACGGTTTCCCTCGCGTGCCTCGAATATGCAATTGGGTTGCTTATTTGTTGACCCAGGTCATGTACTATTTATAAACCCTACAATATTCCCTGATGCTTTTATCCTTTCGTCAATGTACACTTCCACTCCTTTATTTTGATCCTTATCTTTTAGAGTTGTATATAATTTGCTGACAGTGCATACCTACGCATACTTTGTGTATATTGAACCAGTTGTATCCAATCTTTGTAACTGTAATAGGGTCTGACATACTCCATCAATTTAGTAACTTTGTTGTAACAGACCTTTATTTTGTCCATGCAAAATAGGCCCAAACCATGAAATGACGATGGTGCTATGTGATATATCCTCTCATTGACACAAAAATCAGTGTTTATTGGAGGAAGTTCTTTGGGTATCCATTGTTTCCATAGATGTTTGTACCTCAAGGGCACCTTGATGTTGCTTATGCTCTCATCATCATAAGAACATGTCCCCCCTTCAGTAAGAAAAAATTCCATGTGTTTATGAAATTTTCTTCTAATCTTTTGACCTCTAGTTGATCTCCCTCTTTTAGACCTACTACATGTCTCGCTTTCCTATTCTCTTCCTGAATTTCCCTTGCTTGAGGAAGACAGATCTGACAAATACCTATTTGGTGGTACTTACACTCATAAGGATGTTGGATTAATTTCTTTCATGGTGATGTTATCCCAAGGTGAAATTATGATTAATCTATCATTTCATCACTAGAATTTGACTAGTTATAAGGTAATCAAGTCTTGATAGATTGCAAGTTATTGTTACTACTATCCAAATGTGTCCATCACAAATCAAATCAATGTATGAAGGAGACTATCCCTTGCAATTAGTGACTTTAAACTTTGTAACAAGTGTTAAATGTGACTATAGTCCACCAGTTACACAACCAAGGCTTCAAATGTATTGTGTAGAATAATGGTTTCACCATACATAATATTTTGGTTTAATTTGTCTTGAAAAAGATGAATTAGAACACTAATACACATAATTCAGGTGCATGTGTGAGGTGGTTCAGCTGTCCATTGATAAAATCCATATGTCTAAGTGGTTAACGGGGAGGGAGTGTGTACTAGGACTGGTTAAGTCATCATAAGTTTATGCTTTGGTAGTAAAAATTGTTTAAGTCATCTTAAATCCTCCTATGTCTAATTTCTTGGACACTTTTGGTATGTTTTAAGGTAGGATGAGTGGTTGCATCAATGTTCTAATTCTCTATGACAAGGTTTCAACATCTTCAAATAGTGAAAGTTAGTGCTCATAGTCATTTGAAACAACAACATTTTGATTCTTCAAAGGCTTGTAGTAGGTTTTGAGTCTTGGTGATAAGTTTCAATGTAATCACAAGGTCTCCATCCTCACTTTGTAAGCTTATTGCACCTTGGAAAATTAAAGAATCAAAATTCCATGATGGAACCAGGTGCTTGAGGGGAGTTTCCTTGGTGTTTTGAAATGGTTTTGATGCCTTTTGACACCTCTTGAAGGCTCTTTGTATTCGAGCTTGTGGAAGTTGTATTAACTTTCCTTAACTAGGCAATTAGGTGTCTAAATGATGTTTTGTTAGTTCCCAACATACAACCAATTCAAATTTTAGTTGTGGGACACTGGGAAGGTTGGTTGAAGATAGAAATAATCCTCTCTTGGTTGACGCATGTGGGTTGATGAATCATTTTGAATTTCTAATGCAAAAGCTTGCTATTTTCTAGAAAATATGTGTGTAAATTTCCTATTCTACTATGTGGTACAACCTCTGTACATACTATAGGGTAAATTCATATTATGGTAGGATAGAGGGAAGACCTGAATTTATTTTGGAGGTGATTTGACAAGTTTTCATTGAGTATAAAAGAAGATATCATCATTTTAGCAGGATCTGGTTTGAAAAACCCTCAAAACTAGGGTTTTGATTGAAGAATGGCTCTTTCTTCCATCTCCATGTTCGAATAATGCTAATTCTTGGTGGGATGGTAGATATTTGTGTATATTTTCATATTTTTAGGGTTCTAGAGAATGGCATGCTATGTGGAGGAAGTTTTGTAATGTTCTAGGCCTGGCATCCTCATGTGACAGGCCTAGATTGTGAAGGAAAAAGTTGAGTTTTGCTTGTTTAGGGTGATTTTAACTATAAAGGAACTTAGGAGTGATGTAAATGGGTGTAACTAGCCTGTAAGAACCTATTTCAAGGCTTTGGGGTGAAGGGGATAACCTAGATAGTCAATTGTCCTGTTGTAGCCTGCCAATTAGGCCTCTTGGAGCAGTGTTGTTTTGGTCCATTTCTCTTTTAATGTACATTGTCAAGAAAGAAGGTTTTGAGAATTTGTAGGGGAATATATTACTTGTATAATTTTAGTGGTTTGGGCCTGATAGAAGCTTATATGTGGATTTTATTTTGACTGTCCTACTGGGTAGGGCTACAAGCCTTTTAGTGGTAAAGAGGCCTAGTGGTTTGAGCGATGAGAAAATGTAGTTTCCTAAGTGCAAACTTGAGTTTCATGGTTTTTTTTTAGTACTATTTGACATGATCCAAGTGAATCCAAGACCTCTTGATTGTTTGAGTACAACAACCCTAGTTGGGGGGTGTCTTTTCCTTGAAGGAATAGTGGATTGGAAAGGTCCACTTAAAGATTATTTGAGAGAGATGTGCTAAGTTCGTGGTAAAGAGGCCTAGTGGTTAGAGCGATGAGAAAATGGAGTTTCCTAAGTGAAAAATTGAGTTTCATGATTTGGTTTAGTCCTATTTGAAATGATCCAAGTGGATACAAGCCCTCTTGATTGTTTGAGTACAACAACCCTTGTTGGGGGGGTCTTTTCCTTAAAGGAATAGTGGATTGGAAAGGTCCACTTAAAGAGTATTTGAGAGAGTTGTGATAAGTTGGTGGTTTGATCATCTATTTGATCATCTAAAGAAGCTTCCCCTATTCACCAATTCCTCTAGAAATTGATATTGATTAGTTTCTATCATCCTTTTTTTAATAGAGGATTTTATATCATTCCATAGCTTGCTTTATTATTGAATATGGCAACACGAGTCTATGTTGATATCTTTTTCATTGAAATATAAAGACTAAGAGATACCTATTCCACCAAAATAATTTGAGACACGATCCCATCCTCATCCCTTATATCATATCTTTGGAAGTGAACTATTTGAAAAAATGCCTCAAAGAAATGTGGTCTCATGGTGATGGAATGCCATGAAAATACATCACCATAGGAATTCATCATGGCATTCCATCACTATGAGACCACATTTCTTTGAGGCATTTTTTCAAATAGTTCACTCCCTTGTCTATGGCTTGTCATGGAATTCCGTCACCATGAGACTGTATTTCTTTGAGGCATTTTTCCAAATAGTTCACTTCCTTGTCTATGTTTCTTTCTATAGAATGATACACAAAGAATTATTCACTTTCTTCTTAAAAAATCATGGTATGCAATCAAGAGTTTTAAAAGAAAGAGTTTTAGAGTATGGGAAATTTTGTTTTTAGGTCCATCTTTTAACCCTTGATTCTACCCTATGTAATACTTTAGCCAATTATATGTTAAGGTGGTTAGAATTTTAAAATATCTCTACTTAGATGTGAAATTTTATCCCTCAAGTCATCAAATCTTTGGGTAATGTGTTGCAAGTGGAAGAAACAAGGTCTACTCTTTCCCATCTTAACTCTAGGTTTTTTATATCTCTCAAATCTGATGAGTGTATTCTACATATTTTATGCTTTCAATTGAGTGATAATCAAACTAAACATGATATTAAAGTTTTGAGAGGTTTGAATTCTTGTTTTCTATGTAAAATGGATGGTCATCAAAGAAGGCATGGCCCAAAAATTCTTGAGAATATTAATAGACTTGTAGCTAATAGAATTTCATCCTTGATTGTGTAGGAAACAATAAAATAGACAATAGAAAAATTTACGAGAATGAATTTGATAATTTAGATGAGATTCTTGACAAATTGGAGGACTCTCATTCTAGTGAGGCATATGATGGTATCCTTGAATATATGCCTTTTTTCAACAATGAGCTTTCTCTTCTTGTTTTTCTTCAAGGATAATTCTATGAAGATGGAATCTCATGAAGATGGAATGCCATGAAAATCCATAGCCATAGGCATTCATCATGGAATTCCATCACCATGAGACCACAATTCTATGAGGCATTTTTCCAAACAGTTCACTGCCTTGTCTATGCTATTGCTTACTATTATGCTTTGAAAAAAAATTTCCAAGCATCCATAGCTTGTTTGAAAGCACCTATTTTAGGCTTTTAGCCATAGCATTAAGGCTGTGAATTGTTTGATAAAATTATTTGGTAGTCATGTATGAAAAATGTCTTAGCATAGCAAGGAAATGAATTGTTTGAAAAAATTCCTCAAAGAAATGTGGTCTCATGGTGATGGAAAATGCCTCAATGGTGATGGAATGCCATGACAAGCCATATACAAGGTAGTGAACTATTTGAAAAAATTCCTCAAAGAAATGTGGTCTCATGGTAATGGGCATGCCATCACCATGAGACCACATTTCTTTGAGGCATTCCATCACCATGAGACCACATTTCTTTGAGGCATTTTTTCAAATAGTTCACTACCTTGTATATGGCTTGTCATGGCATTCCATCACCATTGAGGAATTTTTTAAAATAGTTCATTGCCTTGTCTATGTTATTGCTTACTATTATGCTTAGAATTTTTTTTTCCAAGCATCCATAGCTTGTTCGAAAGCACCTATTTTAGGCTTTTAGCCATAGCATTAAGGTAGTGAATTGTTTGATAAAATGATTTGGTAGTCATGTATGAAATATGTCGTAGCATAGCAAGGAAATGAACTTTTTGAAAAAATTCCTCAAAGAAATTTAGTCTCATGAAGATGGAATGCCATGACAATCCATAGCCATAGGTATTCATCATGGAATTCCATCACCATGAGACCACAATTCTTTGAAGGCATTTTTCCAAACAGTTCACTGCCTTGTCTATGTTATTGCTATTATGCTTTGATAGATTTTTTCCCATAGCTTTTTCAAAAGCACTTGTTTTAGGATTTTAGCCCATAGCAGCAAGGCAGTCAACTATTTGATAAAATGGTTTGGTAGACATGTATGAAAAATGCTTTGGTTGTTTATTTTGTTTTGAGTGGTATTTAGTGGTATAATTTAATATATGAGTTCAAGAAGTCTATAAAGGAATTGATTTATCAAAAGACAGGATTGCTATCCAATGGTTACATGTTGTTGTTGAGAATGCTAGGATAGAGACTTATTCTACCACTTAGAAACATTAATCCCCCTTTCATCAAAACAGATGCTTTTGGTGCAAACATTTAAATGTTACTTTGACTCGTTCAAAATTTGAAATTCTTATAAATAATCTGATAGAATGAACAAGGCAGCCCTATAAGGATTGTATGAAAGATGCTAGGGTGACTCCCACAGACTTAGATGAAGTCTTATTAGGGGGAATGACAAGGCTTCCAAAATTTCAACAAGTAGTTGTTAAATTATTTGGCAAGGAGCCAAGCAAAGGTGGACATGGTCAAAAGTCATAGGCATTTTCATGTGGTTGCTAAACTAGTAGCGAGGACCAAATGAAGTTTTCAAACCTATTGGTTTCCCTAAAAAATAGATTTAGATACATTGAAAAGGTAAAGGAACCATTTGGAAAAGGAATTTTTACCATGATTATAGCAATAGGTGTGTAAGATAGATTTATTGAAAAGGAAAAAATCAACTATAGAGAAATGGAGAATAATTTCTATTCACGTCATGGAAACATTTCTGATCATAATCAAACTCAATGTTGGGTATGGTATAAAAAGACTTTGTAATGAATGAAAAGCATTGACAATATTATTGAATTGGCAGAAATGTCACTTGAAGATTATTTCGAATGAGTATTTTGTGTTTTTTAGAGTGCTCAAAAGGTGTTGAATATTAAGCTATAGTAGCAAGTAACTTTGTAAGCAGAGGAATTTGTGGTGTATGAATCTTCCATGATCCATGCAATGTCATAACTTGAGAGGTATCCATATAAGGAAAGAGCATGTGATTTAAGAATGCCAACAATATCAAAATTGCAATACCTAGTGATGAGGTCGAGTATGAAAAGGAAGAAACATGACACCATGGTATAATGTGAATGCACAATGTTGATTCAATCAAATGTTTCAGAAAATGTACAGTTACTAAGGTGAAATGAACTCAATATAATGGACCACCAACATTGAAGACAAACCAAATCAAATCAAAAACCCTATAGCACTTTGATTCATAAATTTTAGATGAAATATATAGACAATTTTGGCGACAGACGAGATGAAGAGGCCTTCATGACAAAACAAATCACAAAAATTCAAATTTCACAGTCAAGCAAGCTCGATCCCTGGGCTTCTTGCAACCTTTCCTCTTGGCGCGCGACTCACTTCTCCAATTGACGACCTAGGTTTTGATTATATCAATTAAAATGAAAATTGTGGTGCCATATTGTTAAATTTTACATAATAGATTATATATAATTAATATAATTATATATAATATTAGCTAAATTTATAATATTAATATAATATTGATTTTATTTGATTTATTTATTTCCCCGGACGACGAAGCATCTTCTTTATCGGATGAAGTGATTTTCCTTTTTCCCTGACGATCCGATTTTCTCGATACTTTCGATTCTTCGACGATGCCCTTTCTTGACTTTGATATTCTTCTGTTCTCTCTTGGATTTGACGATCTTTCTGATCCTTGATCTGATCTTGTTCGACGTTTGTCTTTGAGGACGGATCTTGATTTTGATTTTGACTGATTCGACGCGCCGGATCCTGATTCTTTGCGATTGATCTCGACCTTCGATCTTTCGACGCCTCGTCCTGATCTCTCGACCGACTGATCTTTATCCTGATCTCTTCGCCTTGAGTCGACTGATCGACTGACGGATCCGAGTTCGATCCTTTGTTCTTTGTCCGATCGATCCGACGTTTGACGCCAAAATATAAGTAGACTATTGTCACCACTCTTCATTCCACATGAAATGCCAAATGTAGCAATGGTTTTCTATCTTTTGTCAAGTTTCATTAACCAATATATTTAGTGGGTTGAATAAAGTTTTGTTATGACCCTTGGTATCTTTAAAATAATTAGACAATATTAGGGAGATTAGGAAGGGGAGAAAAGTAAACTCCTTCAAAATAGGGGTAGTTGTGGGTTTGTTCATTTTCTTTGTATACTATGTACTTACTTTCTCTAGGATGAATAAGTCACTGTAAAAATGAAAGATGTTTGATTATCTACCTAATATTGTTTGTGTTTTTGAAATTATTAGACTATTTAGATCATTTTCTTAGTTGTGTATCCTAACTAATATAGAGTAAGATTTTTCATTTTAATTGACTACTACATAATAGTTTATGTGTTGAAATATTTTTTTCCATTCTTTGTAGTTTTTACATTGGAATACAAATCATATTTAATTTCACGCCAATATACTTCTTTCATAAATCATATTTGTTTAATATCTTAAAAGATGTTAATTAAATTGGAAAAGTTGTTTGAGTTAATTACTAAATTTGATCTAAAAATGTTCAACACTTTAGATATATTCAATTAGATATATATAGTTAAATTGGAGGTGTCATTTGAGTTAACAATTAAATAACGTAATAATCAATTAAAGCAAGGGACATAATTTTGGATGTTGAATTTAATAAATTACATATTAAAAATAGCATTATAAATTACTGGAAGCTGCGTTTACAACTCCATCTAATCAAATCATAACCTATCGTGTGCAATTTTCTAAAGAAAAGAACACGTGACGCAATCATAAGTGTATGGCCTTCACAGAAAGGAGTGATCCACCTTAGCAACAGCAAGTACCCCATCCAAAATTTTCTCATATTACACAAAGTCGCAATGTTCCTCCAAGATAAGCCAATCAAATCCAACCTTATGTGTCCAAGTAATCAAATTGGAGATGATCCTAAAAATGACATTTTGAAGGGTGATTGGTCTAAAAAATCTAAATGACTTTGCAATTATTTCACTACTACGATCAATGTGTCATCTTTCATGAAATTTCCCAAAACACTATTCATTATGATCATATGGAAATTTCTAGGAGAACTACAGTACTTGTAACATCATGAATTAAAATTAAACATTAAAAATTACATCATGAATTAATTATGTAATGGCATAAAAAATTAAAAACATCATGAATTAATTATGTCACCACATAAGTCAAATATAATTCTATCAAGAAATGAATATCAAATAGATAATACAATCAAATAACTCATACATTTCAATATCATTGATCTTCTTCTTCATCTTGTCTGACGTATCATTTGATCTAGATTCGACATTGTAGGGATTGGTTATATCATCATCATCGTCATTGATATCAGTTTTGATAATGTCATCATCCACACGGATATCATCTTCATGAACATTAACTCCTTCATCATCATGATATAGTTCCTCCTCTTCGACATCTTCATTAGGCACATCATCAACTAATTGTTGATCCTGATCATCATTAACATCATATTCTAGTTCTTCAATATCTTCTTCTTCCACCACATTATACTTTACTGACCTTCCTCTTGGATTATGTCTAACAAAAAATGACCAACCCGGTTTACTTGGAACCTCTGATTAAAATACCTACTCACATTGGCTTGGAAGAACATAGGGCTCATTTCTAGCTCGCTCGATCAACCTTGTATTAACCATGGTAAATCCATTATCATGTTCAATAACAGTTCTCTCAAGATCATTTTCATTAATCATAGCTTGTACCATAGGATAACGAACAAAACTAATTTGAAAGACTTAAATTCACACTCAAGTATATCATCCAAAATCCCATAGTATTAATTTTCTAAGGCTTTTGGATGTATGTCGCTTCTAGATGAAACATTAGTCACCTAAAACACTGCAGTTATCCCATAATCACAAGTTTTCTTCATGTCATCCAACTTTTTGATTCAAAATTTTTGACTATTGCACCACATAGCCTTGTGGTGTTTCACTTGCAATATGTCAAATAAGAAAAAAATATTGCAATATCATCATTTGATAAACATATTTATTCTTGGCCAAATGTATGCAAAGAAAAAAATCTCAACATATATATACATCAATATAATTGAGAATAATTAAATAATATGGGTGATTAATATATTTATATGTACCTGTTTATCTCTTAAACCATATGCTAAATCAATTTCCCTTTGTGTAACATTGGAATCTCCATTACAATGAGCTTCTTTAACCAATGAAGCCACACCTTCCCATGTTAATGCCCGACCAGATTATTGACATTGTTCAATCCATACCGTCATCCAATCAATATTTTTTTTATGTACAAATGTAGTGCATCCCACTCTCTACCAACTGTATAAAAAAAATTCAAATTCACAAACGACGTTAACAAATTCAAAAAATTAAAACATTTCAATAGTGATGTTAACAACCTTGAAACTAGTGTGTTTATGTTTCATGTGATCATAAAAGATTAAAAAGTCAGTTGTAGAGGTGGTTGTTTGGTAGTTGAGGTGTAAAGGCCTTTAAAAGGCATAAAGTGATCATTGTAAACCCTCATAGGACGACAAAAAAATAAGGTATAGTTGTTGTCCTCAAGATTTTGTGAGGAAAAACATGTGAAATGAGAGGTTCAAGCTTATGTTTCAACAAAATATGTATGGGATATCTGATTTTATGAATTTTTACCCATGTGCAGACCTAATAGGTTATGTCTTAGTTAATTTTGAGGTCTAGGAGGTCATGGAAGTATGAGATTGAATAAACCCTCATGATTTTGGCCTAAAACAAGGGTTTTTGGGTTTGGCAAGAATCTGGTCATACAAGTGGAATCTTTTTGTGCATTTGGAGGTTTGGAGGCATAAAAATTTCTGCCCCAATATTTCATGGGCATATGATAAGTTTAAAGACTAGTTACTTTATAAAATAGGCCTAATCAGCATAATCAACACAACCTAGAAAGGGTGATTTTGGTGATTTGGTTCAAAGGACTTGTACTTTCCATTGAATTATGTTTAATAACACTGAAATGGGTGTCTGAAACCATCAAGTTTTTTCCTGGTGTTTTGGGAAAGTTTTGAGTTATTGGGAAAAACTAGGTTTGCACTGCTACAAGGATTCAAGGAGTCAAAGTGTGAAATTTGACTTATGTTGTTTGTCAAGCTTTGAGAGTTGTTTGGATTGTTTAAAGTGGTCATTAAAAAAATTTTGGAAGCCTCTTAAGGGCAGGTTGATAGGTTGGTTGAGTTGAGCCTCCCAGGTCTACATCAATTAGTTAATTACCTCGGTATACAAACTTAATTTATAATTGATGTATATTGAAGATTAATAATTAAATAAGTAGAATATACATAAAAAAAAATGTAAAATATATTATAATTACCTCTCACTTTCCTCAATCTACCTTTCCCCATCAGGTACTCCCCTTCAAATTTGTTAATGAAGTTGGGATCCCAAATGCGATCTACATAGATCTTTGCTGCAAACTTAGGAAGATATTAAACAATGTACACCATGGTCTGGTATACCATATATCCCTCCACCATAGAACCCTCAAGATGTGCTCTTTTTCTAACCAAAGCCTTCAAAAATTTCAAGTGTCTCTCAACCATCCACATTGACCTTATGTGTATAGGTCCACACAATTCAATCTCCTCAACTTGGTGTATGAGGTAGTGTTATTGTGCATTGAAAAATGTCGAAGGTAGACACTTTTACATTTCACACATTAGACGAGGAATTTTTCTCTTCCAATAATTTATATCTTCTTTATGGATTTCTTTAGATGACAACCATCTACAAGTGATTCAAGGTGCAAATATATTAACGAGATTTAACAACAATATACAATATATTACATAAGAAGTAAAACAAATGGAAATTATAAGATCTATACAATGAATTGAATAAATATCACTACTTACCTCATGTATTTTCTAAGATCATATATAACTTTCTTGATATTGTTGTCGAAGTTGTCTTGGAGAGATAGAGGTAGAACTTACTGCAACAATTATAAAATGATATTTTCATTATTTTTCCAAAAGTAGTAAACATAATACACTGAAAAGTACATGCAATATACAAATATATATATAATATACCAGAATAATTACCTTAATGAAGGTATTTCAATCATGCTTTTTCATCCCTAACCCAAATTCACCTTTCTTTGTTATTATATTGTTTATGTTCGCTACAAATCCTGTGGGAAATTGATTTTTTCGTATGACTTCTTTTATAGCATTTCTTTGCTACTCTGTTAATAACCAAGGAAGGGCGCTTATATTAATTTGGTCTCCATCACTATTTAATTGAATGAAATTTTTCATTGGATGACTAGCTTCCTGAATGTCACTACAAATTTTGACAATTTTTTCTTTGTCGTGCCTTCCATCCAATATTTTCCATAACATTTTTGTTATATTCTTTCAAATATGCATTGTATCAAACAAATGTACAATTTGTACTTGCTCATAGTAGGGAAACCTACTAAATTGTCTGGGATAAATTTTCATTCCTTGTGGAAGCTTGCCATTAATGTCTTGATGACCTTCATGAAGCATATAAGTTAAACAAATTAATGACTATCATTGTCAATTACAACAT
The DNA here is from genome assembly GCA_007258455.2 of Sequoia sempervirens. NCBI lineage: Eukaryota > Viridiplantae > Streptophyta > Pinopsida > Cupressales > Cupressaceae > Sequoia > Sequoia sempervirens. The sequence goes on along the minus strand of VDFB02298764.1, from coordinate 1,637 downwards.
GAACAAACAAAACACAATATAAAAATATAAATTTCAAACATATCATATATGATAGATAAACAATTTGATTTGATGTATAACCTTGACAATTAATTTTATTATATTCTAACTTCCATAGGTGAGGTGTCATTCTTCGTGGTTTTGATGTAATCTCTTCTTTCCCATTGAAAAGATGTTTTTCAGTAGCTCGATACTTATGATTTAATTTATGTGGAGGAAGTTCCTATACTCATCAAACACCTGATTTCCTAAACTTGTTGAATGATGAGATTTCATCTTTGGACCACAAATTGGACATGCAAATTTTCCCTTTGTTTGAAGACTTGCAAGATCATATATAATTGGATTAAATATGTCAATTTTTATAATTATATATAATGAATAGATTATTTAAAAAACATGCATGATATATACTTCATAAAATTAAATATCATTAAAGTGCATTCAAACGTTATAACATATCACAAAAATGTATTAGCCCTGGGGCATCATGAATTGTCCATATAAGCATTGCATGGAATTGAAATTGTCTTTGTCCTATTGGTCTAGAGACATCATACATAGTGACACCATTCCATAACTTTAGTAACTTGTCGATAAGAGGCTCGATATATACATTCATATCTTTAACTTGGCACTTACCTAGTTGAATGAAGATAAACATTACATAATTATTATATCCATTTTACTGCAATATATTTAAATTAATATACATGACTATTAAATGAAAAAAATATAAGTCATTATGTAACAAATAAGAAAAATGAGATGCTACTATGTTAAAGAAAATTGATGTAAACAAATATGTTGAACAATCATTTCCAACATTATGTGCTCCCTCTTTATTGGCATCCATGGAGGAATGTTATTGTTGATAACAAAAATAGGCCACACTGAGTAAATAGATCTCAACTCTCCAAATGGATTGACACCGTCCACTGCCAATGAAAGCCTGAGATTACAAGGTTCTTTTTTAAAGTTTGGCCATTTTTCCTCCATGTCCTTAAATGCAGAACCATCTGTAGGAATTTGAAGAATGTCATCTCCACTTCTATTCTGTGTATGGTAAACCATAAATTGCACTAAGCTTTCGCACCTAAATAATCATTGCACACATGGAATAATGGGAATGTAATGAAGAACCTTGTGAGGCAGCTTTTTTGTTAGTTGATATGTTCAATATCTACTGATATGACATTCTAGGCATTCTGTTGCAAAATCATGTTGTTTATGATATATAATATGATCATTGGGACATGCATCTATTGCTTGATACTCCATTCCAATATCTTTCATAATGGAAGATAAATCTCAGTATGAACAAGGTAAAATATTTGATGGTGGTAACAAAAATTCACCAATCAATCTACAACAAAAAATATTTTGTTAATATAAAGAATATTAATGGTACATATTTCATCCTTTATTTACTAATGATGAACTAACAACAATTAAAATAGATGAAAAAAGATGACATATATGATATACCTTAACATTCGTGACATTGCTATGTTGGATAAACCATTCATAACCTTCAAGTTCACCAACAAAAATGCAACAGAGAGGAGTTGTTTCAGAGCCTTCATAAAGGGGCTCGTGTGCCTTCTCAAGTACAAGTAAATCATGAACATCATCAA